>WYDI02027528.1:0-32755 GCA_009867235.2 Psittacus erithacus | reverse complement strand
AAGGAAGGAAGGAAGGAAGGAAGGAAGGAAGGAAGGAAGGAAGGAAGGAAGGAAGGAAGGAAGGAAGGAAGGAGGGAGGGAGGGAAGAATGATGGTTACTTGAAAAAGGGTCCATGCACAGATCAACAAAAATGTATTTCGCTCTTGA
This sequence comes from Psittacus erithacus, assembly GCA_009867235.2. Taxonomy (NCBI): domain Eukaryota; kingdom Metazoa; phylum Chordata; class Aves; order Psittaciformes; family Psittacidae; genus Psittacus; species Psittacus erithacus. The sequence continues at coordinate 32,607 of WYDI02027528.1, read as the reverse complement.
AGTAAACAGTCTTCAGTAAATAGTGACTTGAGCAGATTTGTTTCCCTTACTGGTATTGATTTATATCCTTTGGCAGAAAATTATACTGCTAATTCATTTTTGTTTAATTGTTAAACCTAGTTCTTCTAGCCACCCCTGGTTTGAGAGATTCTTCATTATGCTGTTGACTGAGTTATGCCAGTAACCAGCTGAACCTAGACATAAAGCTTCAAAATCAATCTTATTACAATGCTTCAACTGAACAAGGACCAAATTTGATAAATTATTACTTCTACATAAATATATATATCCCTTAAAATTTCCAAAGTGCCACCAACTCACTCATTTTGAAAAACCTCACAGACTAAATTTAAGGCATGTGAGTACTGTTGACTTTGATGACCCTTGCCACATATGTTGTAGTTGAAGGATTTGAATCTGGAGTCCGATTCTAGAGTATATTAAGCATATTAAATGAGTAATAACACTGACTTCATCACATTTATGGCAAAAACGCACTCTGATGTCCTAGACTTTAAAGTAAACAGTCTGTGCTGGAAGGCCTTATTATTCTGCAAACAACGAGGTAATTTTCTGGACGGGACAGCACTGTGACCTCTGTGTGTGATTGATAGCAAGGAGCAAGTCATGATATTGCCAGTGTCCAGACAAAAGCAGAGTATTAGTTGGGAGAGACTTCAGCACTATTTTACCCAAGATTTTCAGGCTGTCTTAAAAAGATAAAGCAAAAAATAATTAAATATCATAAACCAAATTCTTTAGGAGCAGCGATGTTGCAATGTGCTAAAATAAAACAGAATCTCTGAAATGCTTTCTGGGAATGCATCTCTCTCCCTGTCTCTGCCCCCCTCTCCGCCTCTCTCTCTCCCTCTTCCTCTCCCTCCCCATATACCGCCTTTCTCTTTGTATAGGAACTGTGGGTTACTAACTTTAGATAATCTCAACAACATACTACTTAATTACCCTTGGATAGTTATATGATGAAAACCTATCTTTAGAAACCTTGCTGATAAATATGGGGTGGAGGGAAGAAAGAGAGAAGAGGAGGAGGTGGGGTGATACACTATTTAATGATTCCTTAATCTAGAGTAGCAAGTTAGAGGATCCCAGCCCCCTCTCAACTTGAGCCAGAAGGAACACGCTTTTAGTGGATTCAAGCTATGTCAATGCTTTATTTAGGCACTGGCTCACTATCATTATGACTAAGTTTTAGGTATCCAGTGGGATCCAGTAGTCTGGCACCTCACAGGAGATTAGACCAGGTTACTCCTTGTTACGGTTTGCCGTCATGCTGGATGGACTGTGCAAGCTGTGCCTTCTGGACCTGGGTCCACAAACATATAGGTCACAATGCACTTTCTTGACAATAAGCAACCACCCAGGGCTATCAAGCTGTGAGCAGTGCTGCAGTATGTCTCTCTTGGATGTGCTGCAGCTGATGTAGAAGTATGGCCTGCATGGGGCACAGGACAGGATGTGTGCTTCACAGGACCCTTGTGATCACAGTGTGTCAAACAATGACGCAGGAAGAAATAGAAAGACTTGATTCAAAGATTTAACTCACTGCATTTGTATTTTGGAAATACAATATGTGTTTATCTTACAGGACATTATTATTTGAGGCTTACCTTCCACGAATTTATTTTTTAAATATTTCATAACATTTTAACCCTGAGTTAAATCCAGTGTGCTGATGCTCTTTTCCCAGGATGGGAGTATGTTATTGTGGTGTAGCTGAATGAACAAAGTGCTCTTATTTTGGAATAGTCACACAGTAATAAACTTGCAGTTTTTCAAGAACAGCAAATTTTTTCCTGAATTCACTCTATAACTGGAGGCAGCTTTCAAATGTGGACAGTCTGTTAAGATATTTCACAGAGAAGTCAAGGAGAAGACACCCTTTCTTAGGAGTGGTGCCCTAGCTGTCATGTCAGCTTCTACCTGCACTCAGATAAATATGCAGCCTGACATTCTCTCAGGATGATTGCAAGTGCCTCTCTGGAGCAAACTGGCCTTTTTGCCATGCAGGTAGCGGTGTGACAACACTGATATTCCAGCATCCAAATATCTACATTTCACCTTGAAGAAATCAAACTAGTAATGTACAAATGCACAGAAATACCTGGGCAGCATTTTCACCAGGAATACAAGATCAGGCTTCAGGAATTTCACAGGATATTGTGACATTCTGTGGATTTGGCTCAGCTCAGCATTTTCTTCCACTCCTAACTTCAGGATCATCTGCTCAGCAAATCACAGGTCAGGCCAATGAAATGAATTTGGTGCACAGAATAACAGAGCAGGAAGGAAACTGCTGCACTGTACTGCTTAGAGATCAGAGACACGAGGAGTATACCCCTAGGGGAAAGTGAGGCAGGAGCTGACTGTGAATCTTGTACTCAGCATGTGAGACATGGCAGATGACTGAGATGGCAGTAGGGACACCCATATGCAATGGACACTGTGGAAATATCAGTATCAAGGGTTTAGATTTTAGGCAGAATTTTCCAGTTTTGGTGATTTTGAGTGCCTATCATGAATCTTGTCGGCTACTGTGGCAGCAGTTTCCAATGCCTCCTTTTATGCCTCTGCATATTCAAGCATACCAAGATACTCTTAAAAATCCCAATACTTCCTTAAGCTTATTTATTTCTAAATTATTAGCTACTTGTGACTAGAACAACTGGTGAGAGAATTGCTAGGAGAAAAAATGTGTCATTGTGTGTCTGTACACCAGCTGATACATACCAACCCACTTCCTATGGTGAAAAGCAAGTTAAAAAACATAAATACTTAGTGGAAGCTTTTGGTTTTAGTGAGCTCAAAAGCCATTTAAGTCTATCAGCTAAAAAGAAGGATACTGATATTTTCTTAGCAGCAATTATTTTCAACAAAAGACTGAAAGATGCCTGAATTTAAGTGCACAATTCAACAACATGTTAATTATACTCAAGAGTTGCCCATCTTATTTTACATAAATGTAGCAATAATCAGGTAATTAGCTTCTTTGCTCTCAATAATTTATGTTTTTACAAAACTTGAGTCTCTTAATTGCAGAAAAAATACAAGATTCTTTTAAGAATTTTGTTATTTAAAATTGTAATTTGCATTTATTGTCTTGCAAATAACTTGTGCCTTTTAAAAGAAGCATAAAGTGCAGCTGTGTCAGTGCATTTTTATGCTTTATTGTGCAAGGTTTGGACATGTGATGAATGAAGTTTATATTCTAAAATGAGGATTCTCAGGCAAGTCATTTACTTAAATCCTCGTGATTTCAATTCATGGCAAAATTTAAAATAATTTATCCCACAGAATTTAATCTATAGTACATATGCAGGTAAAATTTAAACTATTGCTTTCATGTGAATTAAAGTTAATTGCTTTAAATCTCCACAAAATATAAGAAGAAACCAGCTGAATTTCAAAGTTAACTGGCTGTGAATACTATCGTTCTTCAGGAGAACTCTCTAAGCAACTGCTCTTTCTAGACTCATTTCCTTAGGAAACCTGTATAAAAACCTTTCATAAGACAAGCTGGATTTGATTCAAAGTAGAGAAAAAGGCTTGATTTTGTTCTTGGCAAGTAGCCATTATATGCTCACATTTGTAGAACATGTCTCCCCTGACACCAGGCTGTACAATTGCCTTTGTAATTCAAGTCTGTGGAGAAGATATGAAAGACGCTACACTAAAATTATATCTATTTACAACAGAACATTACTGACAAAGAAATACAGCCCTATCCCTCAGTCCTTCCCTATCTCAGTTCCCTGATTGTGATTCCTGAGAACAGAGAGTTTATTTTATTGTTATAATTTTGCAGAGAGTAGTACTAAATAATTTAGTGAATACAGTAGGTGTTTCCATGTTGTCACCAGGATCATTTCACAATGCAACACTTTTCAGAGGTTGGTGAAATGTACTTTTGGGACAATATCAGCCTTTTATATTCACAGCTCTCATCTCCCAGTTTGCCAAACCATGGAATTTATTTTGAGGCTTTAATACTAGTATTGTTCAGCCTTTTTGATGAAGCAGATGGCTCAGTAGTTTTCAGCCTTCCAGAAAAGACTGAATGCCTTTCTCCCCCATCAGGTGACTGATTCTGCATGCTCTCATGTGCAGGGCCAGTGTTCCCAGAGATACTAGGCTCCTTGAGCATGGACAGCCAGAAAGATTGTAAGCACGCATTCAGTTGGCCAACAGGCGCTTCAGGAACCTCCAGATGTTGAGCAAAGATGAATGCAAAGTCCTGCATCTGGGAAGGAACACAGTATGCACCAGTGCAGGTCAGGGACTGACTGTTTTGGGAGCAGCTCTGCAAAAGGCACCTGAGCTTCTGGTGAACTAGTGAACCTGGATTCAGCAGTGTGCCCGTGCAGTGATAAAGGCTAACCACATACTGGGCTACACTGAGGACAAGTGCTCATTCCCCTCTGGCCAGGGCTTGTGGATCTCAATCTGGAGCAGGATGCCCAGTTTAAAGGCTGCAGTATGTGAGATATAAACTACACAGAATCTAGAAAAGGTCAAGAGGCTGGAGCACCTGCCCAGGGACCTTGGCCAGCAATGCTCAGACTGGTACCTGCAAGCAATTGCACAGGACAAACAGACAGGGCTTTCTGCCTGGCCAATGGGCAAGCTGTGACCTCCGTGTTGGGACAGATAGAGCCAGCAAACATCATGCTGGGAGGGGATAGTCTATCACTTGTTTTTAAATGTACCCCTCTGTCCAGACCCACTTTGTTTTGCTGTTTGCTCTGTCTCAGCTGTTGAACATCTCTGCTACACACCTGCCTGCATTCTTGGTTTGTAGTTTCATCTTCCCAAGGGAACTGAGAGCAGCCTGTGTGCAAACATCCTTTGGCCTGAGATTGAAGCATAAGTTCTAGCTGTAATATTATCTTCTGTAACTGGCTGAGGAATATTATTTCTTTACACTCATACATGGGGAAAATTACTTATCCAGAACCACTAGTGCTAAAATGACACAAAAGACAAATCACAGACTAAAGTATTGATCACCTTGAAATGACACCAGCAATTATTTCCATACAGCCTCCTGACAGTGACTCCAGCTATTTTCTGCTCATCCTACCATACAAATTGATATTGATACCCACCAGCATGAAAGAATAGGCAGCACATCCCCTGTCTATAAGCCTTTGAAAAGCGTGTTGATTTTCTCACAGGCTCTTCTGCAGCTTCAGCTGCCTTTGCCGTATCTGAGAAGGGATAAATTGATTACTTCAAGCAGTTTTGGCACAGGGTGGTGAAGGGATGCTGCCTGAAAAGCGTCAGAGGCTGATGTGGATCAGCAGTGCCATCCAGTGGGACACAAAGCGACACAACTCCCCTCTGAAGCTGTAGGGGGGCACTGCCAGTTGGACCCCAAGGTTCACTCCATTAGAAGAAACAGCGAGAAACCCAGCAAGTTTTGGGAACACTGTCAGTGTGATGCTGCCTCTGACCTGTGAGCTGGGTAGGTTCCCTCACGTACTGCCTTTGAGATGGCAGTAGGCACTTCAGTTATTCGAAGTTTCAAAGACTTGAAAATTAGCACCCCCACAGGCCCTTTCTTTTTGGGAAAGCTGCTCAGGTAAAGCCTCAGTAATTGAGTTTTATAAATCACAGGCATTGCCATTTTCATGTTTTGCTTTTATTTTGTGAACACTGTTTAGATAAACATCCAGTGGGCAGGAAAGTGATTTTCTTTATAACACCATTAGAATCTTCCCATAAAAAAAGTTTTCTGGGCCCCATAGCCTGATTCCCCCCCCCCCCCCCCGGTTTTATTTCACACAAATGCATCACAGTTGCCTTTACTGTGATAAATACAAAACCAAATATATTTTTTTTTATATATACACATATATGTGTTTAAAAATACATTTTAGTGATCTAATTCCATATCAAACTGATTTTGAACTCGTAAAAATTTAAGTAGCAAGCATAATTGACTTACAGTTCTGAACTAGCAGACTTGGGAGTTTAAATAATAGGAAGACTTTTAGGTGAAATTTAAGAAGTAGCGCTAGGTGAAATCTGCAGTGCCTCCATTTCTGCAACTATCTGACACACGAATTCTTAACAGACTGGCTGCCTCTTCCATAGCATACCTCTGTGCATGTAAGCTGTTCCTTTGCACAGCACACACGCTCATCTACCTTATCTGCATTGGTCCACCACAGTACTCAGTCACACAAACTACTCTACCATCAGCTCTGCAATTCCTATGAAGCTGGAGCACTATCAGCTCTGCACCTAGGATTTCCTAAGTTTGTTTCCTAGGTTGCATCCTTAAAACTTGCAATTCTTAATTCTTTAAGTTATCCTATCTTTAAGCTAATACAACTGATGTTCTTTAGATTAAGAAAAATGAAAATCCCTACATTATCTTGACTGTTTAAAATTACAGTGAATTACTATATGTTAATCAGAAAACACAATAGCATTGTTCATTAAGAACTAATGATGACAATGATAATGTTACCTGTTATGACAGCATAATTGCAGACATTGTGAATGTGCACGTGTGTGTGCAGATATGTAGGGGCTTAATACACAAAGACTGGAAATACTGTTCTTTAAAAATTAATTTATTCCTTATGAAGAAAGCAGGAGAAAGATTTTCCATTAAAAAATGTATTTGTTGCAGTTAACATTGCAACTGGTTGCTGGTTTCAACACTCTACAGACAGATTATGGAATTATGATGACTAGAGGGAAAATCACATACAGCCAGCCGCAGAGCGTGGAATTTCTCCCCAGATACTTACAAGCTTTTGTGTCTTCTCTATTTTGAAGGGCAAAGCACACAGACCCTACTAAAAAAAGAAAATCCCCAAAACAAAACCAAACCAACCAAGGATAAAACACAGAATTACCATATTATAGCTTCCCATGGATTTTCCCTTGAAACTCCCTTAGGTCCTGGTTAGTAAACATACAAAATTATCCAGAAAGCTGAGTTGTGCAAAGGCAGAAACAAAAATTTAAAAAAAAAATAATAACACCAAAAACCACAGTTCCTGTGTCTGTCTTTTTTTATTAAAAAAATTAAAACCTTCTCAAATGTCTTAAATGGAATATTTCTGACATAGCTGTGCTGTGCACCACACATAAATCAGATTGAGGGCAGTTACAGCTGAATGCAATCACATATTTAGGCCCAAGACAAGACTGTAAGACTTTTGCATTTCCATTGAGAGAGAGAGATGAGAAAACAACAACAAAAAAACCAACACAAAAACAAACAAAAAAACCCCCACCCACCCAGAAAACCAGAAAAAAACAAATAAATGCATAGGCAAAAGATCCAAGGGAAGTTTCTAAACATTCATACGATAATTAAAAAAACATTGAAAAGGCTAAGACTAAAACTATCCCAAATGACATTAACATAGAAAATGCAGTTCCAGCTCTAAAATGTTGTCCTTTTTATAAAAATACTTGTAACCACATAGAAAATTTCAAGCCACAACTATTTGAATAACTGATAGGTCCTATGTTATTCAATAAATGTCCTGAAGTACTAACAATTCTAGTTAACATCTTCTCATGACATCAAAGGTTCAAGCTAATAATTTCACTGCAACAGAAAACAGAAGATCAGTTGAAGTCTTTTGTGGTTGGTTATTAAATAAGATGACAAACAAGAAACACTCATATATGGCACCTTGTTTGTTTACTTCTAAGAATTTTGGTCTGGAATAACTTACTGTGTAGGTGCTATTTCTTGTCTTGGTATTGTTTCCAGAAAAAAAATACATGGGAATTTACTCTTTGGAAAAAGATAGTGTCTTTCTGTCAACCTATCACCGCACAACACACAGTACATCTTCTTTGGTTAGGAACCGTCACTGTCAAGATCTCCACCAGAAGTATTTACTAAATGAGCGATGTGTGCCATAGTGTTAGGTATACTTACAGAAGAGATCAGATTATCAGATATACTGAGATTGAATCTTAAATGCCCCATCTTGAAAGAAAGAAAAAAAAACAGAACACTCAGAGTGCCCCACAAGTAACTTCTGCATCAGCCGCTGGAATCCAGGTAATCCTAATTGTACTTCCAATTCAGGACTACAGTTGGAAGAACGTTAATTATTAAAGTACACGCAGAGAAATACATGCAGGTTTGTTTTTAAAATCTCCGACAGTGCTGTCAGGACACAAAGCCTCTACACAGTAAAGCAATGCACAGTTCCATCACTGTGCATTTTTACAATTTGCCTCTTCCAGGAGCCACTCAATTCCATTTAGCAATCCAGCTAAAGTTGCAGCTACGGTGTCCTGCACCTGTGAAAATAAAAAAAGCTGTAGTGGAGATCGCAGAATTACAGAACGGTGGTGGCTGGAAGTGACCACATCTAGTCCAACCCTCTTGCTAAAGCAGCTTCATGTAGAGCAGGCTGCACAGGATTGTATGCAGGGGGGTTCTGAGTATCTCCAGAAGAGACTTCACAACCTCTCTGGGCAGCCCATTCCAGTGCGATCACTCTCACAGTGAAGTCCTTCCTCATGTTCAGGTGGAACTTCCTGTGTTTCAGTTTGTGCCTATTGATCCTTTTCTTATCGCTGGGTACGACTGAAAGGAGCCTGCCTCCACTCCCCCCATCTCTCCATGTCCACCCTTAGGATATTTGTATGCACTGATAAGATCCTCTCTCAGATCTCTCTCCTCCAGGCTAAACAGGCCCAGCTCTCTCAGACTGGAGGTAACATGTAACAAGATCTAACATTTTAGCATCACTTCATCTATCCTTAAAGTGAGAAATACTCGCACCAAGTCTAAATTTTTATCACTGGTTTAAAGGTCCCTCAGACAGAAGAGGTTTCTTAAGAGACAGGTACAAAAAGAAAATACTACTGTACAAAACTAACTGTAAGATCCATTAGGTAAGCTTTGCATTCGTTGTATCAAGGTGAATTTTATTCATTCAATCAGCTATTCCGGAACATTATACTTACTTTATGAATGAGATCTACTTGAAAATTCTTCTCATAACTCTTAAAGCAAAAAAACTGCTAGCTTTACAATTCAATGCACATTCTTCGCAGATTTTGTAATGTAGTATAAAGAGGTATGTTTTTAAAAAAGCCTGTAAACATTTTCCTTATGAAAACAAAGGAATTAAATCAGAATTTTGGGGGGTTTTATTAAGTATTACTCTTTGGTCACACAACATCACAAAAAAGAAATTATGTGTGACTGAGACATACTGATATATACTGTGCTTGACAAGCATAAAGGAACAGGTTCAGGGCCTCACATGCTAGGTAAAAGCTGATTTGACAAAAACTCATCAAGCAAGTGACAATTAACTGTGTCCTGAAAATGGCAGAAAAATCTACCATGTGTCCAAGACCTTGGATCATGACTCAGAAAATTCATACTTAAATTAACTGAAGCTTCCTTTTAGTCTCTTCATGACCAGCATTTTGTCCTTCCTTACATTCTGGGTTCATCTTAACTTTCTTGTGTGTAAGTGGGCAAGCCACTTAGCTCCCCTATGTTCAGTCAGGTTAATGCTTCATCCTAGAGGACCAGCGAAATGAAATTCTTCACTTCAGTGGAGACCTCATGTACTAGGTTTGAAAGCTGCACACTTGCTTAGGCAGGTACAGTTCAGAAATACAGCAAGCCTAAATAAAATTTAAGCCACAGAGATATAGGAAAAAAAAATAATAGAAGGTTTAAAAGCAGGTACCATCCAGGGCTGATGTAGCAGATTTAGTTGCAACTGATGTGCCATGTAAATACAAGGAATTCTTTTCACATCAGTATGAGAGACACAAGACAAAACCAGTAGAGGTCTGTTCGGAGGCCCGAGGGCTGGATCAATCATTGCCAAAATACGAGCCAGTTCTTCTTGACGATCATGCTCTAAGAAACAGTTTTTAAATACAAGAGTATTAAATACACACAAATCGCAAGGAACTGTTTTTTTTACAAGAATTTACAATTTCATAGGTGAGGAAACATAGGGCTGGAAGGGACATGACCTTCCTTATCACAAGGGTGGATCGTCCACATTCATGTCACACAGATGGATCATGTCACAATTAGATGTTATTAAAAGATCTCCACAGATTCTACAAGCAGCCTATTCCCGTCCTCAGCATCTGAATGTTTTTCAAGTACCTCAAAGAGATCAAAACTGCAATAAGCCACTAATACTCACACACTGCAAAGTCAGCAGCCCTTACCCACTGACCATACTTTTCTCCTTAGTATATTCCTTCACTCTTTTTCACTCTTTTCTGAGCGATCCCCTTCTCTCCATTTAAAGTTTACGAACGTGAAGACAATTACCAGAATAGGCATTTGGCTTATCCTCTTATAGGACTACCCTGATTTGGACTAATTGCATCTTTACTGCAGTTTTACTGGTGAAGGTTCTGTTTTGAGGCTATTAAGGCCATTATGCCAACACCAATCCATTTCAGGCTGCTTCTCCTAGCCATGGCTAGGGTTTTTTGGTTTTTTAGGGGGGTGGAGGGGTGGTTTGTTATTTTGTTGGGTTTGTTTTGTTTTTCATCCAGATCATTTTCCACCTGTAGCTTAGATAGCAACAGTATCAGTATCTGTCACAAGACAAAGTGCCGTAACTCCTCAAAGGGAAATGAGGGAGAGTATCTCAGATAGGGAACCTCTTTTACTGGGTAACCCAGGAGGAAATAGCATTAGTGAGGCTAATTAGTGAAGAAATTTTTAAAGAATCAGAACATGGATTTTGATGTATTGCACATTCTTCGCATCTTTTATGACATTCCAATCATTTCCAAATTATGAATAAAGAGAAACCCCTTACTTTTACGAGCTTCTGCATTAGCAACGTAAATGAATCCATCCACTACTTCGCACACCTTTTTCACTTGAGCTATTACACTGTAGTGCATGGCTTGCTGGTTCCCTATGATGCTGTTCTCTTGGTAGAACATCTTATTCACAGCAACAGCATGCTCTGCCTTTGCTCTCCTCCTTTCCACACTGAAAGATATTTCAGTATTTCAGTAGTCAGGTTACTAGAGAATGTAAAAACTGCACTTTGTGAGTCTTGGCAGCACAAGAGAGGGAAAGAAAACAGCCTGAGCCAGCAAAACAGTTTTCTTTCTCCCTGCCCGCTCCCATCCTTACTTTTTTTCTAGTGTACCTACGCAGATGGTTAGCAATCTGATAGATGCATATGAAACTACATCCCAGGATGAGTTTATACAGTGTTGCAAAAGGGACTCAATGCCTCAAGTGAGACAGAAGCACCTGTCATGTATTTCCCATACCAATTTACTGTGTGTAAGGTTTGGAAAAAGTTTTCATGGATATTTATAATGTCCACATGAAAATTCAACCGTTGGAAAAAGTGAAGATATGCACTGAAGTTTCAGATTGTGAGAGACAGCCAAGCATGTGAACGCACACATAAAAATCACATTATGACAATATGAAGAAAAGTATAAACTAACCTAGAAATTGTACTTTTTCTTTTTTTTGGTGGAGAACATATCTTACCTGGTGGTTGAATACAATGTCAGAATATTGAATTTTTGATTGTTATTAAGCTGAAAACTGACTCCTGATCCAATTCCTACAGAGGGAAAAATGATTATATGAGGTTACAACCATTTGGTTACTGAATTCAACTAAGTGGTAAGCTGAAAATTTCAGTGATGCTATAAAATGGGTTCATCCAAGCCAATGGTGTTGCTGTTAAGGGTAGCATATTTTCTATTCTACAATTAAATTTTATACATGCTCTGATTGATAAGACAATTTAACTAAAATCAATTAAATGGCATTAAAACATCACAAGGAGGAATTCCTGTATTTCTGATACTTTGATTGAACCTTGAAACTTAAGTCCGAGAGGAGCTAGACTTGCATTCTTCAGCTGAAATAGGGATATGAAAGGCTCTAGTGTATTTACTACAAACTGTATTGAAAAGGACATGAGAGAGGAAAAAAGAAAACGTCACTAAAATAGTATTTTCACACATTCTACATGTAGTGTAATTATTAAAATTCTCCTGCGCTGAAAGCAACACTAGTTAAAATTAAGAAATTTTTTACTCTGGTTTGGACTGAAGTAAAATTACAGATGTTCAAACCTATCTTTTTAAACATTGAAAAAAAATCCTTCCCTTCTCCTGTAAGTCTTCTAAATTAAATTTACACCATTTGACTCCAAAATACTGAATCATATAAAGGATCAGTCTTGACTTCCTATATAAAAACACAAGTGTGGTTTTTAACAACTTACTGCAAGCAGTGCGTAAATAAAAGTTCTGTCTGCATTTATCTATTACAAAAGCAGGCATGACATGGAATTCAAGATCAAAACAGAACTACAAGGAGCAAAAGGAATCCTCTGACATTGTCCAAATTTAGTCATAAACTCACTGAAGCTATAATTTTATCTCAAATGTTTACTGCAATTATCCAAAGCAATACAAAGGCAGATTATTTTTCTACCATTATATTTTCTACTATTATGAGCTTCAAGCGAAGAATAAAGCATCCTTTTTCTCCATTTCTCCCCACAGTTTTTTCTGCTATATCTCTTCATAAAATAAAAAAGCCAAAACCAAAAAGCATTACCATGAATTTGCCTTTGAGGTAGGCCAGCCAGTAGCAGAATTTCTGGGCATGTCATCATCTTTTGTACTAAAGAGTCATCCAGCTCTTCCAAACCTGGCCCAAACATAGCAAAGCGAGGTTCTGCCTGAGTGACCAGTGACTGCAAAAAGGAAGTGACGGCCCCATACCGGGGACGGCTTGATTTCAAATTTCTTCTGCTCTGGGGACAGCTTTTTTTGTATCTGTGTAAAATAGAAGCAACTAGAAACTAAACAGAAATACAAAAGAGATATTAACCGAACAACACAAACTGACTCAGGTCATTCACTTCTCATGCTTTGTCACAACTCAAGCACACGTCAAAAATGATAGAAGTTCCAAACTGATGGTTCCAAGCAGGAAAGGCATCAGTCCTTCTGAAGGCCAAATATTGACTTCTCACATCTTACTGCACTTCTGTCTACGGATCTTTTAATCCAAATTACAAATTCCCCACCCTCACTACACACAATTGGTAAAATAACATCCAAGCTGATGAGTCACATACAGTATAAAAAGTATGAGACTTCAGAGTGCATTTCAAACCTCAATTAGACTGGTTTTGAACATATTAACCATGAAACAGGTGACACTACCTAAAAAAGACCATTCCCCCTGCAGGCACAGAGAACACGTTGTGAAAGGAGAGAGATGTTGCCTGCGAGCTTATGATGTGCTCATTTGATGCAGAAACTGGAAGACATGGAAAGGCTTTGGTAATCAAAGGGAAAAAGTAACAGTCATACAAGTGGCAGACATCCGAGAGAAGTAGCCTCAGTCTCTGCTTCTATGGTCACAGCAGGCTGCTGCTGGACAAACCTGTTCTAGGAAACCTTAAACATGCACTCCCCTACACCCAAACTGAGATGCTTCAGCTGACATCAGTAAAACCATTAAGTGCCCACAGACACAATAGGAATCAGTGGTAGGTGGTTCCCAATATGTGATTCAGCTGAACAGTATTCAGGCCTAAAGAGATTTAAACCCAATGTTCAAAATTAGTAGATATTTTGCACTTTAAATTGTGGGTGTGTTTCTCCCATCTGTAACATACAAATGAGGAGCACAGAGATTGCAGAGGTTAGGGCACTTATCCAGAAGCAACAGCTTCATTAAATCATTTTGGAAAATTTAACCGCAAATTAAAAAACAAAACAAAAAAAAACAAACAACCAAAAACCCAAACTAACAAACAAAAACAACCAAAAAAAACCCAAAACCAAACAAAAAAAATATACAGAAACCACCAAAAAACCTGTAATCAAAACAAAAACAAACAAAAAACCCACAAACCACCACAAAACCTAATCTGTTTAAGAGATCTTCTCAGTCATCCAAACACATTATGAGTGTTGTTACACTTTTCAACTATACTACCTGAAATTACAACCTGTTTTACAGCTAGTGAGCTAAAGCACTACTACTTGTCATTCTGTGCACAAAGAAACTGGGGTTTTTTTCCCCCTCTAGGTCTTCCAGGTATGATTAAAAAAGATTCATTCCACTTACTATAGCTTAAAGACTCCTTAGTACTTTTATTAAAGTAAGAAATCATGTCATTGTACTGAGAGTGAAGAACACATCTTTATCAAGACTAACAGTACACACAGATTCTGAAAGGACTGTACTTCTGTGGCATAATAAATAGGCAGTTTACAAAGACTTTAATTTTTTTGTAATGCTAGCTTTGACTGTTCCAATGTTTTACATTCTTTATTCCAAACAAAAAGAGCTGAACAAACTGTCAAACAAAAACAGGCAACTGTATTTCCAAAATAAACAGTGGATTTGAGACCCGTCAAAAATTTAAGCAGTAGCTTAGAGCACAGAGTGTTACTGCTGTAAATATGAAACATGCCTCTGGGCTGACTATTACTGCTGTAGTAAGTTGCGCAAGAGAATATGAAGATACTTACACTGTCATGTAATCGTACAGCACATTATCGCTGACGTCTGAAAAGGCTTTATTAAAAATCTCGACATCTGGGAGTGATTTCCAATCAACAGATGTCCAAAAAGGGAGATCCCTCAGGAGAAAATACCTCCATAACAACGGATCTTGCACAGCAGCCCTCCAGTAACAACTCGTGCTTCCCAAATGGCACAAGTCTTGGGGTGAGAGATAGGACATGATGTTCAGCTGCACGTCAATCTGAAAACCGTCGAGAGCAGCAGTTTAACAACCCGGGACCCAAGCAGTGAAGACGCAAGAGGCTTTCCCCCCTTCCCGACCGGGCCTCACTCACCGGCAGTGTCTGCAAAGCGCACACCTTCTCCGCCTCCTCCAGGAACGAAGGAGGCGAAGGACCAACGAAAGCGGCGCTAGCGCCGCGTTCTCGGGTCCCTCGCCTCCATCGTTCCCTAAGGATACGGAGACGACCCCGCACAGCAGCCTCCAACCCGCCCCGCTCCTCCGCTCCACCAGCCGCCATCAGACCGAGCCCCATTGCCTCTGCCACCGCCCCTCGGAGCTATCGCGCCGGCGCTGGGGCGGAGAAACAGACGGTCCTCCGTGTGTGCCAGATGACTGCAGTCGTCTGTGGTTTTGCTTTAGAATAGTCGATCCGGACCTGTATTCTGGGAGTTCTCTGAATGCCCATGTTTAATGCAAGAAAAGTGTAAGTTTTGATAAGAAGGATGGTCAGATCCTGAAGCAGCGAGCTCTCTAAGCGAGCTCTTCAGACCCAAGATTTTTTCCAGCGCAGCCTGTTTCAGTTGCAGGGTTTCATGAGGTAACACAACATTTGTTTTGCAGCTGCTGTGTTCCACCCTTGGCCTCTTAAAGGTCCCTCGCATGCAGCCACATACTTCTCTAACATGTTTTTGCCCGTTTCTCGGAAATCCAGCCACACACTTTTTGATCTGCAGCCCATGTCACTGTGAGAGACAGGATCTGTCGTCTCAAGGCTTTCCTGCTTCCATTCTCCACAGTGTTGCAGTCCCCAGTAGCACATTTCTCCACCATACATCATTGCCAGTAAGTGAGTGTCACTAAATACACCTGCAAAAGCAATTTAGATCAAGGACTTTATTGTTGTAAGTACACAGCTTAACAACTTCAGTTTCTTTTTTCAGTAACACTGAAAAAAAAAAAAAAATAAATCCAAAGAGGTAGCATAAGCCTATTAAAGAGTTACACCAAAAAATCCCAAATTTTAACCATGGGATGACTGACACTGCCAAGAAGAGAACCTGGATCATGTCCTTGATCATTCCTTTATCCATTTTGCCCCTCCATACTGCTAAAGCCTTTTAAGACTGCCATACAAATGTTGTTCTGATAATTATGTTTTCTTATTTATCTTAGAAAAGTTCAGTATTTCTTTGCAATCCATTTAGCACAGGCATGATTATGCATATTTATTTTAAAAGACTTGTTTGCCCCTCCCACTTCAAGCCTAAAAGATGATGCTGGTTGGTCATCATCTTAACTTGGGTTAATCAACAGCAGTTTGAATACTGCAATAGAAATCCACATGTGTCTATGGTCATTGAAAAAAAATAATTAAAAAAAAAAATATCCTGCTAAATAAATCTACAAATCAGTTACTGAACTTGAATCTGTCTGTAGAGCTTAAATGGAGCAATACACTTTCAGATGAAATTAAGCAAGAAGGTGCTTCAACACCCATAGCTAGAATACAGCTAGTTTTGAGTGTGTATAATGTGGGCACCATGTCTTCAGCGCCAGCCCTGCCAATCCCCTCCTCCTGCACCACCCTACCTGCATCACACTCATACAGCCGCAGATCCTCATGTGTATGTGCTATAGTAATGCAACTTACATTAGGCTACATAAAGTGCATACAGAGAGACTAAAAGTTTGCCAAATCTTAACCAGTTCTGTACATACACCAGCAATTCAGTGCTTGTGTCCGTGTTCTCCCATATGTAAACACGAAGGCCAATAAGAACATCTAGCACCATCTGCTGTCATGTTTGTGCTTTCAACATTTGTCAATTAACTGGACGGCTGTAAAACACTCATGCTGTGCATAAGTATTCCTTGCCTCAGTTTGCCTTCCTCTAGTGCACTCAAAAACACAGAGAAAATGAGCACTGCCACCTCCTAAATTCTGTGAGTTAAGAAGAAAAGGGAGAGGGCAAGACAAAGCACTGCTGCCAGCTTATCAGTTTCATCTGTTTTGTTTTGTTTTAAAAAGTGACAGTTTTCAAGCACAAATGAAGTCGAACAACAAAAATGTGCAACAAAGCATTTCATGTAGTGGAGCAGTTAGTAAGAGGAGCTTGGAGTCATGGGGTTTTTGGAGTTGTTCAAGTCTTTTACCTTCACTGAGTAATCTAGCTGAGTCTTTATCTTGAAGTGAGACATCTTCATTTAGCTGAAGAGGGCATCTAAAGCTAAGCATCTTCATCAGGTAATGAACTCCATCATTAAGACACTGTGTACAGTTAAAACAAAAAAAGGCAAAACTTAAGTTCTAATTAGGTTAATGACAGCAAGAAATGCTTCTTGCTATGAATTTCCCAAAACACTATTTAAAGGGGGAGGAAAGGGAAAAGGGATGGGGAAGGAAAGCTGTATTTTCAAAGCAAATAGTAAAATTTTAAAACTGTATTCACATGCTGATAACTTTTCAATCTCCTTTACCTTCTTAAATATGGCAGTGTTTTCTCGGAGCCATTCACTCCTCTCTTTTGCTGTATGACAATACATGTAAAGCAGGGCTCCTTTTCTCCAGTAAAGACATTCTAGCAACTCTGCACCAAGGATGTTCACTGGCTGAAATAAAATCCAACAAACTGGGCTAACCTCAAAAAACACCTAAACTACTCATATACACACTCACACATGCAAATAGCATTATATTAAGCCTCTAACTTTAGAGGCTGTACTCAACAGCAACAGCCACAGACACAAGCTTAATAGTTTGGATTTCAACTGCCAAAAGCACACAGAATCATGAAATGTTCGCAAGAGAAAATGTGAGCATACAATAAGTTGTTTGAAAGAAAAAAATATTTTCAGGAATTTAAATACAAATAAGACTTGAAAAATTTTCAAAAGATCTTAAATACTGCCCATCAAAACCACAAATACTGCCATGCTGTTTCAGATTTTTTATTTTAAAATACTCCAATAACTAATTCTCTGGCTGAATAACATCAGTACTTACTTC
The DNA here is from genome assembly GCA_009867235.2 of Psittacus erithacus. NCBI lineage: Eukaryota > Metazoa > Chordata > Aves > Psittaciformes > Psittacidae > Psittacus > Psittacus erithacus. The sequence goes on along the minus strand of WYDI02027528.1, from coordinate 14,847 downwards.
TTCGTGTATGTTGCATTCCCTCATTAGGACTTCTGGTTCTGAAAGGATACAAGTAAGTTCTTTAACTTTCTGCAAGGAGGATTCTTCTGGAAAATCTTCATCCACAAGCTGGTTCTCCTCAAAATATGTAATGTCTAAGATAGCCTATGAAAACAAAAAGATAAACAATGTAAAAATGCTACCAGCAAAATAATCAGATAATAGTGTGCAGCAACATACAAGCTTGATACAGTTTATAGAATTTTATGATTTTAAGGTATTTTTTCACATTTACGTCACAAACACTGGGAGTCAGAAATATTTTAAGAATGTTGACAGTGAACATAAACTCAAAACCCTTTCTGTCCTTCAGTAACAGCACGATTATTACCAACTCTAAGTTATCTTCTTACTGAGACAAATGCATCCCTGCACTTTATGGAAGTGCATTACACACACCAAGTTATGGAGATCTCCTTCTGGTATACCCTTTTGCCTACACCCAACCCTCTCTCACACCCAACACAGCAGACTTTCTTGAAAGGGAGCTCTCAACGTCTTACACATACTACCTGTGTATAGAGCTGCAAAAGCGTGGAAGGATGTTCTTTCCCTTCGTTACGGAAGTCTTTCAATTTATCCAGAGTAGCAGAGCCCTTTGCTAAGAAGGTATCTGAAGGAAGAACACAATGCTTCCTTAGCGCTGGAAAGCACTCAGTGACAGCCTTCCTTACTCTCCCGTTTCACTTCATGTGGCTTTATCCTCCCTTGCGCTATCTACAAGAGCAGCTAAGTAACAGTATTCCAATAGGCCCATTGTCCTGGCAGATTAGACCTTTCACTGCTTAAGGGCATTCATAGCTGTGGTCTTGTGGTCTGATGCCTCAAAACCAATTCCACACACTCCATTCCCAAAGAAGTCGTGCATTTACAGGCACAACTCGCACACTTCAGGCCTCCTGCAGGAGGGAGACGCGGAGCCCTCAGCCGCTCTCGCGGTGCGGGCTCCACGCCCGGGCCCGTCTCGCGGCGCTCCGAGACGCTGCACAGCCCGGCTGCAGTAGAGGGCGGAGCGGCCCCGCGGAGCCGGGCAGGGCCCAACGCGTCCCCTTTCTCCTGAGGCCTCTCACCGTCGCTGCCCGCTTCCCCGGATGCGGCCAGCCGCCGGCCCAAAGCCGCCAGCCGGGGCCACAGCGCGGACACCGCACCCCGTGCCTCCGCACCGCCTGGCTCCCCCATCGCTGCCGCCCGCAGCAGGAGGGAGGGCGGGCCTGCCGCGACGGCGGCCGTTGGGACGGGGAGAGGCACGCAGGCGCAGCCGCGCTGCAGCCTTGGTCGCCGGGTGTTCGCGCTTCACCGGCGGTGAGCGGCGCCTGAGCCGGCAGGGCGGGATGGGACCGGGCGGATGCTGGCGGAGCTCACTCCCCGTTCTTGCCGGCTGGGCCTTCCACAGCGGCGGTGAGGGATAATAGGCCTCGCCTGATCTCCAGGGCAAGGCCGTAGGAGGAGGGCAGGCCTGCTGGGCAGGCCTTGCGCGGCCTGGAGGCGGGACTTCGGGTTTGGTTTTATGTGGGGTTTTAAGCTGCCGTTTACAGGAGACAGGTATGGCTAGTGCAGATCTGTTTCGGGGCCCCCAGAAATACATGTCGTGTCCGTATGTTGCCCCCAGAAGGATGCTCTACAGCTTCACTGTGAGATAAGGCTTGCCCATAAGTGAACTAAAACAAAAGGCAGCAGCGTTTTTTAAGATGAAACCCGTATTTTCTGTCAATAAATACATTGGTATTACATTTAGCTTACATTTGCATTAAACTTACATTTTAGTATCGAATTATTTAGCACGCAGAGGTACAACTGTGAAAGTACACTTAAATAATCTTGAAACTATATGGCTTTGGTTAGAGACATTGGAGAGTTTTGCTCCAATGTTTTGTCCACCTTTACAGAGAATACTTAATGAACCTGAGAAGTGCTAAATCGATTCCATATAATGAGAGGAAATTCATAAGTTTTCCTTCTATTTTTAACAAAGTCTTGTTACTACTTCCTCATCAAATCAGCTAATACTTTATGTTGTGTAGTTACAAAAATGCTGTAATTCACTATATTGCCTCTCTAGCTTTTTCCACCTCTTTACCTGCCTGGAAAAAGCTAATGCCTCAGTGTCCACTGGAGTAACATGTCAGCTCACAATATCCTGGATTTTGTTAGCTTGATTATTTTAAAAGAATAATTGACCAAAGAATTTTCTTCAAGTCACAGTGTGCATCTTGTTTGTGCCCATGTCCCATTGAATCACTTAAAAACAAACAAAACCCCAAAACAACATTAAAAAGTGCCATTTACTGGAGTACTTTAGGTAGTGGAAAGCATTTACTTACAGACATATATGTTTTTGCTGTTGGCTGTGTTAGCTGTTCTGGAAGAGTTGCCAAATAGATCAAATACAACAAAAAAGTAAAACCTAAATGGCAAAGTTGTGTTTACTTCCAGAAATGGTCTATTTCTAGAAGAAATCTTGTAATATTTTGGTTGGATGTGTATTGTCATGTATTCCTGCCTAGTCTGCAGCCAGATACAAGGAACAGATATAAGGAACAGCTGTGTTTCCAATACAAAAAGTACTATAGTAGTTAACCATATTATACCTAGAAGTAGAAGAGGTGGTACTTCGTGTTTGAAGTGGAATACAGCACTTTCCCTATTGTCAGTTTTGGGACTGAAGAATGCCTTTCTTCAGATCCTTTCCTTTTTGGTCCTGCTTGCCCTTCTCTGTTTCAGTACTGTGTTGCTTTCTTAGTTTCTTTCTTCATAACTAGTTGAGTGAACAGGTGAGTCAGCCCTTAATAGTGCAGGAGATGTCATCCAGCTTTCAAGATGTCTCTTGAAAAGCAAAACAAGACAAAACATAAACCTAAAATGTTTGTGTGCTGAGTCATTTGATTAAGGAAGTGGTCCCTTTTTTTCTTATTGTGCTTCAGGCACTGTTACAGTTTATCTATATCTATTTTGAAAGCTAGATGTTTGTGCAATAACTTTTTTTTCTCACAGAAATTGTTATATACTCTTTGTTTAAATATACAGTGAAATCTGGTTTTGACATTTCTCATCAGTGTCTGAGATGGAAGAGGTGTGTTTCTGCAAATAAACTGGTAAAATAGAAGTTGCTACAAATGCTAAAAAAGGGGGTGATGTCCACTGCCCTGAGGAGAAGAGAACCTTGAAGATTTTTAGTGCGTTGATTTGTTTGCTTCTTTGCTTATTAATTTATTTACACACACCCCCCCAACCTGATTTTGCCATGAAATGTGTGAGGGAGCAGTGGAAGAGCATTGGGGATGAGCAGGCTGGGGTGCTGTCTCCTCATTGCAGTGGGCAAGCCCTCGCCATGGGCCCTACCTCACTCCTGACTGCTGTGGCCTTTGTCCATCATTCCTCCAGATGTAGTTCCTCCAGCACTAGGCCCCCAAGCTGCATTTTGTAGTTTGTGGAGCTGCTATGCTAGACTTCTCCTCACACCTTGAAAAGTGCTTTGGTCTGAAGGCTAGCGAAAGACTAGGTGTCTGATTATCCAAGACAACAGTGTGCTCAATTTGCCTTATAGTTTTGTTTTTACTTAGAACCTGTTTAGATGGATCCCTGCGAGATATGTGAAAGAGCATGGTCTGTTCTGAGGTCTGCTCCCTCTCACTGTATTTTTCAGAGCTGGGAGATCTTAAAATTCAAGTTCTCAGAGTGTCACACAAAGATTTGCATCCAGTATTTCTCTGAAACACTCTTTCTGGGTGATACTTTGAAGCAGAAAACTGTTTCACTGCATAGAGTTACTTTAGGGAATAATTGCACTATGGTAAAATGATCTCAAAAAAAAAAAAAAAGGTAAAAAGATGAAGGGATTTATGTGGGATTTATGATCTTTCAGTTCCTGGCACTATGTGTTTTTAAGGCTGTTGTTACTATTAGGGAAAGGCATAATGTGTTGGCTCTTCAGAGGCAGGCTTTGTTTCTAAATTAGTGGAAGCACAACAGGAAAAGCGTTGTGGTATATGAACAGTTGTGGTTGACGGAAGATGGAAAGCTATTAGGATTTTTCCTTCAAAGTGAAGAATATGCCATTGCCACAGCTGTTCTGTTATTTTTGGGTTTAGATATATCTCTTTGTGTATGTGCATATGTGTATATATGGTGTGAATGTAATGTAGATTCTGTAGATTGTTACAGTAGATTTTGCTGCTTCTTTCTTTCCAAACCACATACCCTGAGCTTCTGAGATCTGCGTGTGTAAATGTGTATGCTGCTAGAGAACACGTAACAAACAAAGGACAAAATAGCCTCAAGTTAGTTGCTCGGGGGAGGTTTACATTACATGTTAGGAAAAATTTCTTCACCGAAAGGGTTGTCAAGCATTGGAACAGGATGCCCAGGGAAGTGGTGGAGTCACTGTCCCTGAAGGTATTTAAAAGATGTGTAGATGTGGTGCTTAGGGACCTGGGTCAGCTGTGGAATTGGTAGTGCCAGGTTAATGGTTAGACTTGATGATCTTAAAGGTCTTTTCCAATGCAAGCAATTCTATGGTTCTGTGATTCTGTACACTTTGGAATAATTTTTGTCCTATAGTATTCCATAAACGCTAACTGTCCTGATATATGTAACTATGGAACTGGGCTAGCCTCACATCTCTACATGTTTGAAAACTTTGAGTGAGCAACTAATGTCTTGGACATGCATAATCTACCTTGCTATAGATGTCTGTGACATCTTTTATTTCTGAAAGGTAAAGAAACAATGCATAAACACAAATGTGTTGTTCCTTTATGTTTAGTATTATCCAAACTAGAAAAATGTTTTTAGCTTTAATCAGTAGTACATAATTGTCTAGAGAAAGCAGCTTTGCACAGCAATGATTGATACACTTTTACCATTATTGGCAAGATTAGTTACTGTTATCCAAGAACTTTTAACTTATGGGTATCACAGGTATCACTGAAGGGGGATTCACCTTAGGCCAATGGGCAAGATGCCTTAGGGAGACACTCCTGCTGAGTCACAGGGTTCAGCAAGGAGACCCTTGCTTCTCAGCTGATCCTCAGGTATCAGAAGAACTGTATGCAGCTGGATCCAGTCCTAGTCTCAGACTTGGACAATGTTATTTGCCCGAGGATTGTGTAGTGCGTGCGCCTACCTGTCCAAATTTGTCCCGCACACCAGCACTGTCACATTATATTTTGACCAGCCTGCCAGTGTCCCAGGAAAGATGAGGCCCTTGTGCCCAACTAACCCGTTCATTTCCTGTTATGGGGACCCTACTTGACAGCCCACCAAATATGGGGGTGATTTGACTAACTTATTCAGAGACCTGCACTGACAGCATCACGGAGTCAAATCCTTTATTTCAAATATTCAGGTCTCTGGAGCCTTAAACAAAATGGACTTCAGCTGAAGTCTTTTATTATATATAGAAGTTTATATAAAAATACAAGTGTATATGTACAAGTATATATGTACAAGTGTATATATCAAATACATGTGACAGGTAAGGTTCAGAGATTGCTAGTGCTAAGGTAGTGTCTATAAAAACAAGCTTGAAGTGATACACAACCAGACTATAATCACTAATAACAGCTAGTGTGAGTTAGTCATTCAGCACGCATAAGGTAAAGTTCTTATCCAATAGACATCCCTATGGAGGAGAAGACAGGTTCAGCCCCTTGACTGACCCCAGAAGTTATGATGGAGTCATCCCTACTTTCTGTTTCTCAATTTCACGTATTTATACAATGTGATTCAGGTTAGTAACTCCTGTAACACTCCCACGATGTATGAAGGTGTGAGTTAATTTGTATAGTGTCAGTTAATTCGTGTAAGTCACATAATTTTCATCAAAAGGACACACTAATCATGCTTTGCTGACATGTGAAGCCATATGTTGGCAATGTCCATGTGCTTCCAAGATGTACCAGGCTTCAAGGATAGTCCTTCCCAATTAGAGATTCGTTAGCCCTGTTTCTTAATCTATCTACACAAGGGCAAGGCCACCTCTCCTGCTACCAGTTCTTCATTCATCAGTGTTGTTCATCCTGACCTTGTGGGAGGCCCTTGCATCTGTCCAGGCTTCTTCATAGTAACGCACGTTTCAGTTTTTTGCTCTGTGCCTATGAAGCTGAGTGACTCTGATCATACACACTTTGTTACCAGTTGGTGTAAAATTCCCTCGCTTTGCTTTTAAAAATACAAATCTGGTTTCCTTGTTTGGCAGCTGCTGTGTGGTTAATTAGTATATGGTGCCTGTGAGTTCTCACTTCTGCAGGGAGTACAGCAGAGCCTGGCCTTGGAGCCTTCACTCTGCTCCACACTCCGGTCAGTTTCTCTTAGGATGTACAAGGTTGCAGGGTTGCCTGGGGAGCAGTCACAAGGTAGATTCCATGCATGCCAACTGCATCCCACCCTGGAAGTAGCAGCTGCTTATTACCCTAAGGTTCCCTAGTGTTGTAATATAACTTTGTGGGTCTGGAGGAGTAATTTCCCCCATTTTCTCACAGCAGGTTTTACAAATTTTCTTTAATTTTGACAGTTAAGTGTGGTGATAATGAAGTCACAGTAATTCTTGGGGAGAAAGTGGCCAGTAGTTAGGAAGATGTAGACTGCAAGGAGAGGACACCTCAGCCTTCTGATTCTGTGTGGTTTTGAGCTCTAAAATGAAAGCTGTAAGAGAGACTCTTTTGTAGGAAAATAACCAAGGTTGGGGAAAAATGGAGAAACATGGTTTCACAAAGCTCAGCTCAGAGACTGTATTGTCAGAGTAACCTTGAGATAAGACACAGATGCTGCTCCTAGGGCAATATCCTTGAAATGGGAAGTAGAGTGGTATGGAAGTATCGCGGCTCATTCCTGTTATCAGGGAGGAAGAGCTGCCTGGATGCTGTCAAGAGAGATGGATCGTAGCTACTGCCTCAGCAGTGATGGTGAGAACGCGTCCTGCAGCTGAACTTTGTTTCGTTGTAATACTAAAACACACACCCACCTCGACAGGGACTCCCGCCCAGGCTGCAACCAGCCCTCACTGAGCTTGTGCTCTGAAATTCTTTGAGGCTGTACCTTTAAATCGAAGCGAGAAAAATTCCCACCAATCCTAACAAAGGTATGAAAGGAATTTATGACTAGAGTAACTCAAGCTCCACCTGAAAGGAAAGAAATAGTATAAATTGGCAAAAGTGGGGGGATGTATGGAAGAAGCCCTCCATTTAAACGTCTAGCATCAGTCGACGGGCTGGATCTCTCTTCTCACCCCCATAGGGACGCCTATTGGGTAAGAGTTCTGTGTTGTGCACATATATTTACTAACATCTTGCTAGCTATTTAGTATTATCGCTGATCAGTTTTGGTTCTAACCAGATCTCTTTTTGCAGTCAGTCCCTATCACCGGCTATCTCGAACCTGTATCCTGTCACGAGCGTATGTAATATATTTCTCATGTATATATAAGTTTCCGGAAACTTTAAGGGATTTGGCCTAACGTGCTGCTCGTGGGGTTCCTGCATAGGTTAAACGAACACCTTCCAACTTCGTGAGCTACCAAAGGTGGGGTAGGCGGGTCGGATACAAGGGTCTCATCCTTCTTGGAAAGCAAGTGGACTGGTCTCCCTAACCTCTTATCAGCGTGGTGCTGCTCGTAGGGTCCCTGAATAGGTTGAGTGAACACCCTTCAACTTGGTGGGCTGCCGAGGGTGGGCAGGCCGGTTGGATAAAAGGGTCTCATCCTTCTTGGGAAGCGGGTAGACTACCTGGTATCTTAATGTGACACCTTTCCTTTCAGCAAATTAGTCCTCTGGCCAGAGGTTACTAAACCTGGTGATGATTACCAGATCGCTTACTATTCGCTTTGGTTAAGAACTGACTCTTAATGTTTAATAAAAAAATAAAAAGAGATAAAAAAAAAAAAGGGAAGGGAAGGGAAGGGAAGGGAAAAAACAAAGATTATGTGTGGAGGTGGTAGTACTTAGTAATGGGAAAATTGAATGGAAAGACAGATGGAAAAATTAGATTAGACTTGGTCAAGCAACACTTAAAAGATGTCAGAAATGATCTCTTATGTAGCAGATTCCTAAGAGTTGTAGAGTCTGTGATCAAAGTTTGTCTTTGGAATGAAAAGGGAAGACATCATGGATATTAATACAAATGTACTTGACTAATATGAGTTTATAGCAGCATGCTTCAAGTCCTGTAAAACCTGGGAGAAGTTATAATACTGTGTGTGGTACAGCATCTTAGAATGACACTGAATTACTATGGTTTCAGAATGAATTCATGCCCTTATTTTCAAGCATGACTAGTGTGTAATCCTCATAAATTTTTATAGGTAATTTAAGTGTCAGGCAATTGTTTTTGAATTTGACACAGTAATTGTAACTTGAGACACATGTGAGTTGACTTAGGAAAGATGAGGTAGGCTTATTCAGCTGTGCAGTAGATTTCACAAATGCATTTGATATCTGGTGAATTAATTAAATTAGGGAATATTTGTAAAATGTTGCGTAGTAATGGTATATTTTTGTCAGCAAAGAAATTAGAAGTAAATTACTTTCTTTGGTGTTCTTTTGCTTAAGAAAATTACAATCTTCGATATTGTTAGTGATTCAGAGAAAACTCCAGGCACAAACTCGCCAACAAAGTTTTCCAAGTTGACAAGCAGGTATTCTTTATTACGGCGCCGGGAGACAGGGGGATAGCTCCTCCTAACGTGTGTCCCCGTATTGCTACAAAAGCTGCCCTTATATAGCCACTGAGCACACATACATATTCATGAGGCTACGTATGGATTACATCATTTTCTAGAAAGTGTCCTGCATGTGTACAGAAATGTGGTAGTGGTCTCCAAGGGTCGTTTACTTCTTCCAACAATCTTCATCACTTCTAGCAGTCTTTGGAGCGTGTGCAGTAGAAGCTTATACAAACTTAATTGGTTCGTTAATACCGCAGACATAACTACCCTCCTGTCCTTCTACTTATCAGTTGGTTTAACTGCAGCCCATCCTGGACACCTGCCATTCCTAGCTACTCCTTATCCTTATGTCCTGTTCTTTTAGCCTGTTTGTCTTACACACATTCTGTACTAAGGTCATTAAGGGCCAAAACTACGTCGACTGCAACGGTTTATCTTATACAAGAATTCTCAGTACGTTCTCTAGCTGTGCTCTATTTTTTTTTCTGTGAATCATGCACCTCAGTAATTTTCCATTGCTACTGTTACAAAACCATCACACTTGGCATTACTTAAAACTGATTCTAAAGGTTTATATTTCATTTAGTAATTTTGTGCCCACCTTTGTTTCATAGAAAAGCATAATTACCTAAACTAGGGACAAATTCCATTCCCTTGGGTGTTAGTATGAATTCAGGATTTAATCAGAATTTTTGTGTGTGGTGAGCATTACGCTGATTTAGCTGTCTTAGAAGTGAGGCTTTGCTATTTCAGTGTTCCTGTAGTGGCTGAGAAGCAGTTTATAAAAATTAATCCAAGGTACTTGCTCTTTTTACTTGTTTATATGGATTAATGACATTTAGTCATGCTTGTCTCATGTGGATTTGAGCAACAGAAGTTTGCTTAAAATAACTTTGAAGTTTTCTTCAGGTGTATCTTGTTTCCGTTTGAATCAACAAAGGAGCTTTGATGAGCAAAGAGGTGAACTGAAGGGAGGTGCCAGCTTCAAAATCTGTTTTGTGACTCAGCTGGTCAGAGCTGCATCACTAACAACTGGATTTTTGCATTCAGATGTCAGACTTGCGCCATAAACTGTGCTATTTGAGGATTACAAGAAATGTTTTTTATATAAATACTTAAGAGAATCTGAATTTATTAAACTATGTTATAGAATATTCTGTCCTTTTCATGCCTTTCATCACTGTATTCTTGGAATGAAATATTTCTGCTCTTGAAAGAAAAATAAGTATTTATTTACAGAAACTAATAATCAAAGGTGTTTACTGTATGTGAACTTCATGAGTTTACTGTATCTAATAATATCTGTGAGAAAGATGGTCAATATTATGATATTACCTTTCAAATGTTCTTCAGATTCAAAAAATAAGCATGTTCTCTGTCTTTCACTGTGTGGCTTTGTGGCTACCAGGGAAGGCTAAACTGGAATTTATTTAGAATAATGCTAAGAAAGTGGAAGATAGTTACCAAAGATTGTCTCCCTGTCCGTGGGATTAAGCATTTTCCAGAACTCAGTGTCATAGTGGACAATGTCATGGCACTGAATAAGGAAGTATCAAATTTAGTCCTCTTAAAATATGGCTATGTATTCAGTCTGAAATATATCCAAATCAGAGCATTTGATATTCATACTGTTGATGCCAAATGTGAAATCATGGCATAAGGGAGATCTGTAATGGAATTTTCCCTTTGTATCAATAGATGTGAAATATATTTATTCTGGAGACATGTGATGGCCAACTATTAGTAGACACTGTAGGTGTGTTGTACATTTGTTTTCCTAACCTGGCATGACTGTTCTTTGTTTTACCTGCTTTCTGCTCTGTATGTAGTTTGGGTGGTGCCCTGACAAAATGTAGTCCAGCTGCTTTCTTAAGTTGTAGTCACCTGCAACTTGGACAACATGGTATCTAATTCACATTTAAATAGGTTCTAGATGTACAAAATGATTTAACAGTTTGATTTTTGGTTCTTAAAAGTGGCATACACTGAACTTTGATGTTGGAACCACTCTTTTCTGAAAATGACTTCCCTAGAAAAAGGGAACATTAGGAATGGACAGATAGGAATGGCTTCATGATGCTTGAGGGAGAGATGAAGTAGTTTCTTTTCAAAAAGCAAGTATAAAGTGTACAATATTCTGTAATGGAAGGAAATAGTTTACTTGCAACAAGGAAACCTGTGTTCTTCTATTACGATGTTAATAATCAAGGAATGGTGTGCACTGTAAATGCCTTTATCCAGAAGAATGCCTGTGTCTGCCACATCTCATTTATGGTGTACGTCGGTTTGGGAGAACTTGCTTACAGCAGTCTTCATTCCGATCTACAACTGATAACTGTGTATGCAATTTAGGGTGTATGTAATTTAGGATGTATGTAATTCATGGCTGAATTCTAGCTAATGCAGAAGTAATGTCAATAGGTCACAGTGACCAGAATCATGTCCCTAACTGCATGTTCCCATCTGTGACTGTATTAATCCCAGAGTCATATGTTGGTTTTGTGTGTAAGGTCAGCTTGCTTATCTGACTGAAAGCTTCCGTTTTTTTCCACAAACCTAGCCTGCAGTTGGATCACAAGCTGATCTGGGTGCTGTAAGCTGTGACTTTAACTTCCTTCTGAAATTGTAATGTATAACTTACCCTTGGAGAACCTTTACCTGGCTTTTAGTAAAGTTCTGTGCTACTGTAAGAGGCTTTCTAAAGTTGAATCTTTTGGATCATAGAAATATTAAATCTACTAATTGGGGTATTGTATTAATCTATGTAGCACTTAGCATTAACGCTTTTCTGGTTCTTCTGGGGTTTCTCTTGAGAAACAAAACCGAACCCCAAAATTCCTGAATCCATCATGGGATGGATAAGATGCAGTGTGTACTTGAGAATGCAAGACAGGCATGTCAAGCTGTAGTTTAGCAAGAGTTTCTCTTGAAAGAGTACCAGTTTAAACAGCTGTTCTGCTCTCTTTCCCCTTCTTCCCACTTTACAATACTGCTTTTTAAATTGTTCTTATGTAATTGTGTCTTTCAGATGAGCATGACTGGGAATCTCAGCTGTGTTAAAAGCTTTCCTGCCTCTTTTCCTGGGTTGCGGTTGAGTGTTCAACCATGCAAATGCACGTACTGTCCTGGCTAGGCAAGAAGTCCATGTTTCTTGTATGTTAAGCATGGAGTGGGATCTGAAATATCTGAGGTGTTCTGGTTGGCTTGCTGGAAATCTGCTACCTGGGAATGTAACTGCCAAGGGAACTCGCCTCAACCTATGTTCAACGAAATACCCTTACTTTCAAAGGCATAGGAAAATAGATACAAGCACACTGATTTTGAAGACCTATTCTTGTCATGGGTAATTCCTCCTTTGTGGCGTACAGCTGCTGAAGTTGCAAACCATGTTAATGGTAATCAGAGTTTTGCCCTGTGAGGTAATTGGGAAATCCAAGATTGCTGACATATGTTCTGATTCCTGGTGTGGATAACTTGCAGGCTGAATGAAATTCCGGAAGCACTTGCTTTAATTTATTGTCAATTTAAATGCACTATGACCAAAAAGCATCATGTTTATCACTTGGGTGAATAATCTACAGTCATGTGAATGACACATTCTAAAGGTGCTTAAAAATTATGTGGGATCTCAGACTCCATATGACATTCCCACAGTAGCTAGCTTAAACTCAGTCTTTGTGGTTACCACTGGTACATAAAGATCACTATGCCAAACTTACTACAGTAGTAGCACCTTATTAGGGCCTCCGAGTCAACTGAGAAGGGGCATCTTTGCTGAACGAAAATGGTGTCAAAACACCTTGAAGCCCTTTGAGTGTTCAGTAGGTTGCCACGGGGTGTCACCTGTGCGCTCAGGATCGTCCAGCTTTTAATGGGGCTGTTTCGTGGTTGTTATGTCAATATGAAGTGAAATTCTGCAAAACCCCAAAAGCACAGTACAGAAATTAAGAGCAGGAGGCCCCCGAGCTTTGCAGCAAGCAGCCTTGTGCTTGCAAATGCTGGGAACCTGCTGGTTAGTCTTGGCAATCTTCCAGGCTCCTTTTGAGTGTGTATTTATGGAACTAGGCTAGAAATCAGACAGACAAACTTTACCGAAACTGGGGAGGAGGCAAGGGAAACCTCAGACTGACTGATTCGAAGAGGTCTTTTAAAAAGAATGATGAGTGAATGGTAGGGACTCATTTTAAATAATTTTGCAAAACATTTAACAGCAAAGGTTTCCTGGTTTACCATACATCCCCTGTGAAAGGTAGGTTACCTTCACTACTAATTCTTCTGTTCATTGATAGTGACAGAAATTAAATATCACAGGAAATGACTGTCTTTCTTGTTAGTTTTACATCATTGAGAGTATTAACCAAACTATTGATGAGTTGCCCACTGTAGAGGGGAAGCTGTTCTGAACTCCAGACAGCTGTTCCTCCAACAGCTGGGTGGACTAGAAGAATTAGGCACAGCAATTCAGATGAGAACGGATTGGCACTTGTTTTTGTCAGTGCACGCAGGGAACTGTCTCCCTAGTCAGTCGATGATAGATTAGTTACAAGGGCTTGGATTGCATGTGTGAGTTTGCATGCTAGAAGACTTCTAGCCGAGAAATGGTGTTTGCCAGTGAAGCTCCACGCCCATGAAATGGATGACGAAGTCCAAGTTTCAGAGAGGAAACCAGAGATGAGTGAAACTTGCAGACAGGCAGGTGTTGCTTTTCTTCATTTCCAGCTCTGGCAACTGTCCTGCAGTGTTAATGTATGGCACTAGCCTCTGTGAGGTATGACGGTTGTGTGTGTGATCTGTTTACTGTGTACATCTGCAAACAAAGTTCTGCATTATCATCCTAAGGCTCTGTGCTTTTTGTCCTAAGTTGTGTACTGAACAAAAGAAGGAATATTTCTTCACTAGTAATTTTACAAAGTTCTCATAGGCTCTGCATGTAAAGTATACTCTTGCTGATGAGGTTTGTTTGAAATCTTATTAATGTAGAGTTGCATTGCAGAACCCAGAAAAGCTTGTTACAGTAGAGCTACCAAACATGAACTGACTTGCAGTGTGACAGCTGCATAGAATTCCTGTTTGCAGTTCATTATTTCTGTAGCTCCTTTTGCTATGTTTACCTTTACTCTTTTACAACACTGTTGGTATGCACTTGTAATATAATTCCATTCTTTCAGCTAGGCTGGGAAAGGGGGTGAACAGACTTTCCTGTTCTGTTGCATTCTTGCAACAAAAAAATTCCTGTCAAAAATGAGAAATAAGAGATTAGTAGGGTTTTATAAATAAGAGTTAAGAGCAGCCTCTGTAAGTATCAGTACACAAACATATGGAACTTTTGCAGCTGGTGGCTGTAAGTATCCGCTGAATAGGCATTTTGTTTTTATCTCACTCCTGCTGTAAAGGAGTGATAAGTCACTTATCCCTTGTTCAGAACTAGTAGACATACTGACTGTCATTATGGAAGGTTATTACACTTAACTAATTTAGACAGTGTTGATGACAGTGACTAACTAAGCAATATATGAACATGGAGTGCAAAGGATCATGCTGAGTAACAGACTTTGTGACTCTGTTTAAACAATTTATTTTTTTAGGCTCTTTAGAAAAGACAGGCCTGGCAGACGGGGAGGGGGAGTTGCTATTTATGTCAGGGATAGGCTGGAGAGTATGGAACTCTGTCTGGGGACAGGTGAGCAGTCAATAGAGAGTTTGGGGCTCAGGGTTAAAGGGAGAATAGCGATGGAAGACATTACTGAGGGGATCTGCTACAGACTGCCTGATCAAGAGGACTCTGTAAATGAAGCTGTCTGTAGACAGATAGGTACAGCCTCACGCTCGCAGGCCCTTGCTGTCATGGGGGACTTCAACCACCCGGATATCTGTTGGAGGGATAGTACAGCCCGGCACAAACAATCCAGGAGGTTCCTTGATTGTGTGGAAGACAACTTTCTTCTGCAAGTAACAGAGGAGCCGACAAGGAGAGGTGCCATGCTTGACCTCATGCTCCCCAACAGGGAAAGGCTGGTAGGAAATGTGACGCTCCAGGGCAACCTTGGTTGCAGCGATCATGAGATGGTCGAGTTTGAAATCCTCAGGACAGTGAGAAGAGCGTGCAGCAAGCTCACTGCCCTGGACTTCAAGAGAGCAGACTTTGGCCT
>WYDI02027525.1:55398-110610 GCA_009867235.2 Psittacus erithacus | reverse complement strand
CCCAGGGAAGTTGTGAATGCTCCATCTCTGGCAGTGTTCAAGGCCAGGTTGGACAGAGCCTTGGGTGACATGGTTTAATGTGAGGTATCCCTGCCCATGGCAGGGAGGTTAGAACAAGATGATCTTAAGGTCCTTTCCAACCCTAACTATTCTATGATTCTATGATTCTATAGCCATTTTTGTGTCGATTTTTTGATAGTAGCCTGTTATCCAGCTGGTAAAAGAAAGGGCAGGTATCCAGAGAAATGGGGATCCTCCACTTCCAATACTCTGATCTGGACACCTCTATACCAACTCAAGTCTGACTCAGTGCTTCTTTGGTGTAGGTGAAGACCCAGTCTCCAGAGCCTCTGGCCAGTGCTAAAAGGTCACTCCCTTCTCTCCCTATCCCATCTACTTTAAATATGGATTTATATGGCAAAACAGAAATTCTGCAGAAAGGTGAATCTTGCAGCTCCGCTGGGCTCCTTTTCTGGGATGTCAGTTGGCTTGAATTGTGGACTGCATTTATCTGTGTCAGTGTTTGCTGTCCTTTCCATTGGCGGTATACTGTCATTTTTTGCTTCTTTCTCTCTCTTTATCCTGCCCAGAATGAATTGCCTCTAGTTCCATGCAGCCCTTTTCTGTTAACAGAAGACTTCAGACTTAAGATAAACTACTTTTTACTTAGATAAAATGGGTCAAGCCTGAATTTGGCTTTTATTTAGGCTGGTAACCTGCACACTCTGCAATACAAACACAAGACAAACGTGTTTTGGCCCTTTGTTTCTCTCATTTCTTATGCAGACAAACAGACAAGTTTTCTTAAGAGTTCGCTGTGGAGGAACCACAGGCTCTCCGTTTACTTACAGAGAGCCTTGGGCTGTCCCTTCCTACAGTATGCCAAAATGACCAATACTCATGGAACCCAAATATCCTTAACAGTATTAAAAGGATGTGTGTGACGGGAAAAGGCAGGAAGAATATTCTTAAGCATAGGCATTAGCTCCCTGCAGCTCTTTACCCAAGGGACAGAAATGGGTTACTCCAGATTGTAATCCAATGCAGAATCCTAGTCTACCTACTAGAAAAAACACCTTGGAGAAGTTAGTCTTGTAAGCCTAAAATCAGCTGTTGCAAATAGATCCATAATACATTTTAGATCTTAGCCTAAGCCTTGAAGTTTTCTTCTGTTTAGCTGATTATGCAAGTGAGCAACTATACATTTCATGTCTTCATGTCTGTTAAGATTGGTGCAAGAGCTTGGGCACTGCTTTGTTCAGGTTTAAAAAACCTAATGCAAAATCATTTTACGCTTCCTAATGATTTCTCAGCTAAGCCTCTGAATTCCCTCCCTACGTGTTTTTCTTTATTTGAGTATTGGTGTAGAATTTGTGGCTGAAAAATGGTCTAAGACTTGCAGAAAAACATTGTTAACATGGTTATCTCTGAGGAAACAAAAAATCTCTAACACTTTTGTGTTTGCTCCTGATTTATGTCTGTGGTTTTTCACTTCTACTTTTCTGTCCCATATACCATAGTACTGTTCATCTAGTTCCATATTAATGCACAAAACTTCCAATTATTTTAAAATAGAAACTATAGGAAGAATTAGATATATTGCTGATATAATCTATAATGAAAGTCTAAACTGGCATAGGTCAGTAGTAGGGGTTGTACGTATTCTTGGAAGTAATGAAAATGACAGAAATTGCAAGTTAAACAAAGATTGAGGGCCAAAATGTTTAACATGAATATGTCCCTAGAGCTGCAAATAAGTGCCAGGAAATGGTGCTTCTGGAAAATCTAATTAATGCATTTTAAATGCCTTTTAGAGATTTCACGGTCTTTTAAATTGGGATCATCCAAAATTTTGACAACCATAGACCAAGTGATATTATGGGAATTTGTTCAGATTGGGCTTCTGGGGGCAAATATACTTCATGATCTTATAGAGCAGTGGAAAAAAACATTTTGCCAGGATTAGGTGGAAAAGACCCATGTGTCATCAGCTGTGCAGCCATGCACCAAGCTTATGGAGTGACTAGTTACTCGTTAACCTTTTATGATACACTTTTTATGATACTTGCATTTTCCTGATTAAAAGAAGGAAAAAATGCATACTTCCTGCAATTCAAATTGTATTGGAGAGAAGCACAAGAAAATTTATCTACTACATAATCTTTTCAAGTGGAATTAAAGTGAATTTAATTTGTCTTAAATCATAGGCTTGTCCTCTGCATGTGTAGATCACAACTTACTTGCCTGTATTTGAGAATCAAGACTCATACATATACTGAAATCTCACAACTGGTGGGAAATGTGGCTGATGCTATTTGAATGAGTACTGGCAAAGACAGGGTATGAGAATATTATTACTAAGAACTAGTTCAAACCATTGTTAGCAGAAAAGTTACTGCTTTGTTGTTGTTTTAAGATCCTACTAGTGAAAGAAAAATAAAAAATCCTTCCTAAAAGGGCAGGAGAAAACAGAGTGATCAAGCAGAAGGGTGGGAAACCTGCCATGAAATTTTACCTAAATTTGAAGTATTTCAGGTTTTCTTTCAGAAAATGGGAGAGGGGCATTGGAGGATCAATAGCCTAAAATGGCAACATTTTAATGAAAAATGTTCCAGTCAAATCCCTACCAACCAGGGCAGTGATAGTTATAACAATACTCATTTTTCTCTACATAATTCCTCTGCTCACATTATATAAATTTAACTACCCTGCCTGGCCTCCCGTCAGGCCTATTATTGTATTTAGCCAGCATTTTTGGCATGACCCATTTGGCACACAACCCTGTGATACCTCTTTGGATTCATTAGCTGGCTGTTGTGGTTCACAGCCCATCCATCTGCCCTTTGTTAGGCACCCTGGTCGCAGCTAGTGGGAAGCTATCAGAAGTCTGGTGGAGCAAGAATGTAGCGTAAGCCTCCTTGTTTCCAGCTATTGCAGGGCCCAGGTATTTCAGTCCTAACTTCTTTCTTGCAGGGGTGGGGCTGCTGCTGATATCAATTTGAGAACATTACTTACCGCACCTAAACAACTCCTCAGGGGCATAAGCTTCAACCTACAGAAAGAAAGGCAAAGCTGTTGATGACTTCCATGGGTTATGCCTCAGGCTCCATTCAAAGAAGGAAGAATTCAGTGCAAAAGTCATCCCAGAAATATATAGCTACATTGAGCAATGGCAGGGCACTTCCCAGCTGTTGAACAATTTAACAGCCCAATCGAAAACAGCCTCCTGATGTAGGTTACTTGAGGAATAATTTCAGTGGCATGTGAGTTTTCTGCCCTTTCATAGTCAGCCTTTTTTCCAGGAATGTTTTTCTTTTATCAGCCAATGATTTCCATCACAGTGGCTTATCTGACAATAGGTTGCAATGAGCCTGCTGCTTGTCTGCTTTCCCAAACACGCAGTCCTGGCCTTATCTCCAGTATCAATGAGTGACGCATCTTTAAATGTTGTACTTTATCTAATTACAAGGAGAGTATTCCCCTTTTCTAAGCAGACTATGCTTATTCCTTTAGATTAGTGAATTATTCATCTCTTCTTCCCACTTCTCATGGCTTTTTTTTTTTTTGGGGGGGGCCTAAACCCTGAAGAATGGGAGGGGAGGGAATTCAGAGAATGGGGAGTAATAACAAAATTCCTCCTTCAGCTGATAACAGTGGGGAGACTAGGAATTGCTGCTTTGACTGCTCATCCTCTAGGACAACAGGTAGAGCAGATAGGGTAGCTAAGTCTGCCTGGAGCAGGAGCATGACAGAACAACGCTGCTGGGGGCAGGAGCAAAAAGCAGTGTGGTTTTTATTGTCCCCCTGGGGCTCCATGACACTGGGGCTCCATCACATCTGCCCCAGGTGGATGAGCATGAGGTGCCCCAGCCCAGGTGCTCTGCATCTAAACAGCAAGGCCACAGGGCAGGACAATACTTGTAAGTGGAGCTTAAAAATATATATCTTCTTCAATATAAAACCAAAGGGGATCAGACTACTTTAAAAGTGACCCTTTCTCTTATACGAAAGGTAAGCAAAACTCTCAGCTTTGGCTGAACTCAGGTGGAGCTGAAGAATTCATCCTACTCTGCAGCAGGTCGTTTCTGAGACCACAAGACTCATTTTTATCTCCTGGGGAGGCTATGTTAGGGTCCATCAAGAAAGTTAAAAGTGCCAGCTAAATTTGTCTTCTTTTCTAAACACAGTCAGGAACCAGTGGTTATAGACTATTCTTGCTCTCTGTTAATAGCTCACTGAAAATGCAGCTTCTAAACAAACAATAAAATAAAATGAATGCTTTCCTTAAAGGTTAATCTGTGAAAGCATTGTTTCAGCATCCTAAGTAAAAGAAACTATTTATACTTCCAAAACACTTCTGCTTTGTCAGCATCAGCCTATCTGCAGTGATAATCCATATATCACGCCAGCAATATCATTGCACCCAGATTCCAGAGGAAACTAAACTGAGGAATGTGCAGAGAAACTAAAGACCAAATTTTTCAAAAGCTGCTCAGGTGCTGACAGAGGAAGATAGGTTGCAAAAAGGCATCCTTAGAGACCCAAATACTGTTGGGCATTACACTGGCTACTTCTCTACTCTGCTGGGCACCTTAATAGCTTTGAAGATTTACTTGCCCATTATGCTGGGCCAAACAAAAAGCATGATGAAGCAAAGAATGGAAGCCACGTCTCAGACCTGCTCCCCAGCCACTGCATCAGCCTTCATTATGAGCAATTGGAGGTTTTGTTGCTTATCAAACTGTAGATTCCCAGGGCTGTGTTTCCTCATGGCTCATATGATGTCATCGTGAATGGTTAAGCAAACACAGATTGCTGCAGTCAGTACACAGCACTCTGCAGGGCAGTAACAGGAAAAATAAATGTATATTCTTTTATTCAAATGCTGGCAGAGAAAGTGGAATTGTTTATATTCTCTCTGCTCACTCTAAAAAGATCATGAGGTGAAACTGAAGAAGCGTTCTTAAAAAAAGTATTAAAAGAAAAACTCAGTGGTGAGAGGTCTGTCACACTGGCCTGAGAAAATAATAGAAGCTAATATCGTCATAATTGCAAACTTCCTTAGTCCTGAAGGATCTCTGAGCCCCTGACGCTGTTATCCACTGTGGTGGAATGTATGTACCAATCCAATATAGAAGAGGATCCTAGGAGGGAAAGATGACAGAATACACTTGCAAAACTACTGTGGGATCTTTAGCATAGAACAAACAGGAACTTGGTGTTTGCAGCCTCATGTAAAAGGAATGAAGAAAATCCCATCACTAAGGTCACGTCAAGCTGGATAAACCACTGAGTGAGATAATGACTACAACAGTCCTGAATACGACTTGTTACCTTTCCTATCTGTGTAGTTTCTGTGGACAAGAAAATCTTACGTAGATATAGCACCTCAGTTTTTTTTGGGTGTAATTCATTATTCAGCATGAATAAATATATCAGAGCTTTCTCTTAATATAGACTTTTAACTAAGTATTGCTAATTAGCTAGCTAAGACCAGAAGAACATTCCCTGTAGCTATTGCACTCTTGGGGAGGCAGGGCCAGGTCTCCTGGCAGCTGTGATGAACATCATAAACTTAGCTATGTTAATCCTCCAAGTTTCAGACTTGAGATAAGTCAGAGGTTATACAACATCCATTATCTACTACTGTGTCTTTTATTTTGTTTAAAGACATATGATGATTATTAGCTGAATGCCCTTAAGCATTGAAAATGAAAGCAGAAATTTACCATTTAAATTTAGAACATGCTTTCCCCCTGCCACACGCATGCATAATTTTAAAGTTTACTCTGAACAGTTCCCAGGATTGTGTGTCCAGATTCCTAGCAGAAGTCTAATAATAACCCCTACATTATTATAGGCACCAAATGAGTGTTTATAAAACTGTAGTTGCAGCCAGAAAGGAGATGATAGTAGTTTATCAAAACTATCAATTAATTTAAATTCATTTAATGCTGTCATGAGTACTGGGAACCAAGTATGCCACTACTGTAGCATAATACTGGCTGGACCATTTAGCAGTGTCAATCTTTGCCCATCGTTACATGCCATAGCTCTGATAGGAAATCATTACTTCCAGGTTCTGTGATGAATTAATCTTCCTGCTGACAGTGGTTGTATGGAATGAGCTGTGATCTGAGATCAAGCAGATCACCAGTTAGGCTTGATTTAAACAGGCTTTTGATCACTAGTGATTTAGGAAAAACAGTTCTTCACCCACACCTGCTCTTCCAGCCTGCTCCACAAGAGAAAAGGGGTGATGCTGCAGGAGATGCTGCCAGATATCATTAGGTGGCTACCAGTCCTATCTCTCTTAGGGTCATTTTTTTGCCTCTGGAAATGAGCATCTCTACAGCATGTTCAAAACCTCAAAGACTGAAAAAATTCAGGCTGAGCTTTCTTCAGCTAATCATTTCTCTACTTTTACTTTTTTTACATCTTTGGAATGTAAGAAACGTGTGGTCCATAGCATTTATTTTATGTTTTATTTCAGTTGTGGATAGCAACCTTTCTATTCACTTTTCTTATTCTTAGTACCACAAACCCTACTGTGGAAATGATACCTTTGTCTCTTAAAGAGCTTCTCTGCTCCTGCCTCTCTGTCTCTTAATTGTCTCTATGTAAGGGTAAAGCTGTTTGCTGTAAAAATATTGGTGGTACAAACAAAAGTTCCAAGATTCCAGGTTGCAAGCAAGCACCAGCACAGAGAGGAGGAGGGAGGGTAAACAAAAAGGATAGATAAAATGTGATAACAGCCATCAGGACATTTGCCACCCCTTTCCATGAGGTACTGGAGACAACTGGAAGATGATACACTATGTTGCTAGTAACTGGTCACACAAGCCTCAAAACCATTGTGGTATATGTCACTGTCTGATGTATCTGTTCTTACATGCCTTTCTTCATTCATTCTTCTGGGAACATCTCCAGGTGTCTGGTTCAGGTACTTGGCAATGAGCCTGTCAGAAAGAAAACTATTCTTTATCTGCCTTTAAAATTCCAGGTAGCCAAGGATCTGTGATGCAAAATCAGCTAACGGCACGATTTGAAAACCATGGGTTCCCATAAGTATTATACTATGTACTGTATTAAAAAGCTGTAACATTTATCAATGCTTATGTCATCAGGCTTATAAAAAAGAGGACTGTGAAAACTCCATGAGTCAGTTTTCAGTATATTTTGTTGCCCTAATTCTTCATTTCCCTGTGACACAGAAACCTTACAGGCATGAATCTATTGACTGATTTCTGGCTTATCAATCTGTAGTGCTGATTGCTGGTGTCCATCTAAGCTCCTTTGTCAAGTAAATTATACAGGACATATGATCTTTCATGATTTTCCCATATATTTGGGTCTATGGGAAAATCCAGCTGGATTGTTATCACAATGTAAAATTTTTCCAGGTTATCTGGCACTTCTGTGGAGCCAAACCCAGAAATCCAAGGTGTGCGCACAAAAAAAATCAAGTATATAGCAGAAAAAGCCAGGGAACAACTTGTTTTTCATTTGATGTGAGCTGTAGTCTCATCTGATAAAGTATACATGGGCTTAAAATAGGATAAGAAAATTACTACAGTCAGGCTGAGAAGAAGAGAGTGATAGATCCTCGGTTCAGACTCAGATCCACAGAAACAGCCAGTGCTGTCTACCAAAATGAAATAGAGACAGCATCCTTTTACATCACTGGGTTTGTTTCTGAGTCAAATGAGAGAAGAAGGTACACTTTATGCCATTTCTAGTTACCATTTATGCTGATGTATGCAGACTTAGTGAAACAGTACACAGGAAGGCAACTTTCACAAAGGTACTCTTTGACATCGTGAAAGTTACAAACACAGGTAGTGATCTAGTGTTAATGCTAGTGGCCTTGCTTACAGGAGGGCCTGATAAAACCCTGTGCTTAAGCATTTAGTTACACTAAGTCTTCAGCCTACCAGCAAAAGAGCGTGTTGTGCCTTTCCAGAATGGGTTTGCCAGACCAGCACATCCCATATGAAACATAATGTCTTTTGCTCTTGACAAGAACAGCAGCCAGTAGGATGGTGAAACACAAGCCAGCCCCCAAAACTGTCAAGCACTAACACCAATATGAGGCAAATTGGTTTGCTGAGCTCCTTACCAGCACCCTCCCCCGTAGGCAGGGGTAAGGATTTATGGCCAGGATGCTGTCACAGAACAGCTGGGCCTTGTAGACCAGTCCCTACCCCAATCCACAGTTTCACATAGAATTGGCTTTTCACTTTTGTTGGAAAAGTTTCTTCATCCCCTTTGGGCATGAGACAGCGCTCCCTCCCCTACCCCCTGGGAAAGGGGTCCACAGCTCTCCCAGGACATGCAGACTTTCTCTAATAAGGCAACATCAGGTCTCTCCTCTTTCTTCCAGTTCCTCCTATTTATCTCTTGCCTTCTGAGCATGGGAAGGGAGAGCTAGAGTAGGGATCAAAGCAAGAGATCCTTTAAGGAGAGCCTTAAAAAAACAAATGAACAAAAAAAGCAACCCGCATCCAAACAAAACCAAGAAAACCTACAATATGAGTAATAATAATTAAAAAAAAAAAAATCCCCAAACAAACAAAACAACAACAAAAATCCCCACTCCTGCACTGCCATTGCTTCCTTCTGTGTTCGTGTTTGTTCCTTCTGTGTTCGTGTTTGTTCCTGCCTTTGCACTGTCAAGGGATGAGGCAGCAGCTCCACACTGTCCTACCAGCAGCTGAAGGCATCTCCAAAACAACCAGCCAGCCCTTCCTTTCAGGAGTGACAATCAAATAACTCACATTGCCTTTGTCTTGAGGCAGAGTGAAATCAACTTTGAACCCTTTCGGTACATACAGATCAGCTGAAGCCAAGTAGCTGGTGGGTGCTACAGTCAAGAAAGCACACCTTTGCCGTCTCTGCAAAAATGACATCTGGTTAAAAAAAAAAAATCACAGTTGAGTCCCACACATTTCCCCAGTGCAATACAAAATAATATTGCAGTGAACAAAGGAACAACATGGAAGCCAGTGAGGTTGGGTTTGTTTTTCTTTTAAACCTGCATTTCCTAAATGACAAGGCTGTTGAAAATAAATGGTGAGCTCTTCAGGCATTTCCTTTGAAAGAGAAATCTAAAAAACTAGCTTCCTTCAAAAAAAAAATGCCCCTTCTGTTCAAAATGCAATTTCCAACAAAAATTCATGCATTCAAAAATGCTTTGACAATAACCAGAAGATCATCCTGACATCTAAAGTATTATAGAATTCTCTCCTGTATTTCCTTACTTTCGTTTTCCATTTTAAAGATGACAGATTTGACCAAGAAAGTGGGATGTTTTCTAAAGCCAACACTAGGGGAAATTAAAGGAAAAAAATACAGAAAAGCTACATCCCCCTGAAAATTGTCATCTTGCCATTTTCTTAATGAAGTGCTGGAGTTTTAAAGGAAAAAAAAAACCAACCCAACTTTCCAGCCCTTCTTTTCTCTGATTTTTTTTTTCTCAAATCAAACTTTTTTAATTTTTCACTTTGAGATGGGGGGTGAGGTTTATGTCAAAGTTTTTTACTGAGAATCCTATACTTCTCTGCCCAGCATCTTTCAAAACAGCATGCAAATTCAAGCCTCACCTGTGTCAATCATCTAGGAAAGCAATAGTTAATTGTGTGACTTTATCTGTAAGACTCGCTCTACAGCCTGATCACAAAGATACTCTGTCTCAGACACACAAACATCTGGAGCTGTTACCATTAGCTATGTTTTGGAAAAACCATATGTGTTAGGAATAGCACACCGGAAAGTTTAGTCTTTGCAAAGGGCGACATAACATGTTATACAATGAAGTCAAGAGAGGAGAAATAGTAGAAGTACAGATTTTACACACTGCGTTCCTAAAAATGATCAAAACTATTAGACACACCCGTCTGATCATTTATCTTTTGTATGAGAGACTTGTGAAATAAACAACCTTATATTGGAACAATATATTATGGAAAGGGATAATGAAATATAAATTAAGCCTCCGGCTTGTATTCCATATGCAGCAACTGTTGTAAAAAAAACCCAAAAAAAAACAAAAAAAAAAGCCTCCAGCACTGAAGGCAATGGGCAGAACTTTGCTGCAAGAATCATCCGCTTCAGTGGCAATGGGACAAATGACTACTATACTGCGTGCATTTTGTGAAATTCACAGTAGACTATACCAGATGAAAATACAGAGAGGTTTATTGTAAGATTACCATGCCAGAAGCAAGACAAGAAACACTTCCTGCTATTAACATTAGGATGTGGTTGTAATAAAAGATCTTGACAAATGACTCCTGTATTTTCCGTATTCACTACTGAATAAGGAAAGCAGCCTTCGTTCGGCTAGCATGCCTGTGCCAAGATTGCTTTCTCCCCAGTGTCTGAGTAGTGGCAAATTTTGCCTCTAACATGGGGCCAGACATCTCTGTCAGCAAAGGGAGGTACTGACAGTTCCTTAACACTGGACCCAGTTCTGATGTCTTTGACATCTAATTGAATATCTTACCAAATTAGCATCTGAAGCAGTCCTTGGAGCCTTATTATGTGCATATTCAGTGTATAAAATATTATTTACTGTAAAGATAAATCCTATTACAGTGCTAAATTTTTTCATTTGAAAATATGTTAATGTTTTCAAAGTACTTACACATGGAATGTTGGTTTGGTTCATGATCCAGCTGCGGGGATTAAGATAGAGATCTGAGACAGGTATTCCAGTCCCTTTCTAACAGACATTTGAACCATTTTTGACGTTCAGATTTGGGTCTACAGAACTGAAGCCCACATCATTATCACCGAAGAAGAAAGGTATACATTACACTAAGCAATATAACCCCCTGAAAGGCAAGAGCAGCAGGTTTCACATAGCTGTTCAATCCTAGTCTATATTTACTATATATGTTGCAGTATATATATATATGTATGGTTTTTATATACATTCTGCTATAGAGTACATATACTTGTAGTAAGAAGTATGTATACTTTTGACATTTATATTTAACAGATATTTATATATGAAAGTATATTTACATTTTATATCATCAGTCACTGGAAGACTTCACTGCCTACAGAAAAAAAAAACATACAAGCATACGCAGTAATTGCTCTGACCAGTTCACTGCTTAAAACAGTGATTAAAATATGCACAAAATATGCAGAGGTTGAAGCAGTAAGGCAGTGTAAACCACACCATTTTCACACTTGGTACAGTTCTTCCTTTCCTTTCCCCTCATTGATATGTTTTTGCTCCATTAAACTTACCTTCCAGTTTACTAAAAGCACGCTACATCTCAACATCAAAAGTGACCACAGTGAACAAACCAGGAGAGGAGGGAAAGCAGATAAATCCTCCTGCTTATGTCTTTCTTACCACTCAAATCTCTACATCATAGAATTGCCAGAGATACTGCCAAAACGGAGTCAAAACAGAGACACACGAATTCAAAGCTAGAAGTAATGACTGCATGTTATACATACATGATGTACCAGCACCAGAAAAGGACTCTGCATTCTAAGTTCATACTTTTTCACACACAGAGACGTCCCCAAATTACCTGTGTTTTCAGGAGCAAGTTAATTTCTTTATTGTAGTGCCTTTAAAACTAATCATAACTTCCCAAAGCTGGACACCACATGCTGGAATCCTGTGACACTGCTGTCCTTCAGGCTGGAGCTTGCCACATGCTGAAATTCCAGTACATGAGGTGTCTCCAGAGGGTAAATGGGGGTTGAACTCTTTAAAACAAAAATCATACATTTTAAAATAATTAAATACTACATTTGATAAAGTGCCTTTTGATCATTATAACCTCTCTTTTTAACCACTCTGGTGTCTCCTGCCAAATACGGTTTACTGATGACACATCATCATGGCACCAGGAATGGACTTGTTGATAAGTTAAATAATGGGACTACTTTCAGACCATTTTTATAGCTGAAAATTCTCATGGCATAAAAGAGTCATCAACAGTTATTTCACTGTGGAGAGCTGTTATTTTTCTTAGAATAACTTTGAACTCTGTAGCTTTTGGGGAAGGGGGATGTTTTTCAAATAAAACCCTGCTTCCATTCTTCCCCTTTCTTCCATAGCTGGAATGATAACAAATTAATGAAGATATGTATTCAGGCAGATTTTAAATTTAGCCAGAGCATTAATGTTACAAAATCAAAACAAAGATCTTTCTTTACCAAGACACAAAACACCACAAAACAAAAACAAAACAAACAAAAAAACAAAACAAAACAAAAAACAAAAACAAACAAACAAAAAAAACCAAACCAAAACCAAACCAACAATGTACCAAAAGATACAGACTGAGATTTTTGAAGCTGAGTAAGGGACTTAGCCACACAAGTTCCAAAGAAATTGATTATGTGGTTGATAATCTCAGTTTACCTGACAAGTTAATTCCTGATAGAACGTCATTGTCTTCAGTGGAGTTCCACTGGAAAAGTATTTGACAGCTTGTCATATATATTCTCAAAGAACAACTTCTAAGGCAGAAGGTTTAAGTATGAGTGAGTGAAAGTCCTGGGCCAAATTCTACCCTAATTTAAACCCTGTACAAAACAGTTGACTTGGAAGTGAGGGTGTAAAGAAAGGCAGAAGGAGACATGAGTCTATTCTTCGTTTGCTGGGACATTACATCAGTTCCCTTAGGTAATGGTCATGTCTCTGAAAAACACAATGAGAATCCAAATTACAGTTTGTTGGAGATTCTTTCCTTCTAAGGCTGCAAGTTCTTGTATTTTACAAGCAGTGAGTGTTCAGGGAAGAGCCTGGACTAGTCTCAGTGAAGGGCCATGAAATTCACTCCTGTTAGGTATGGCATCAATCCGAATCTTGCCTGCTTTGAGATGCATTTCATCTTTTTTTGTGGATAAGTACTGGAAATGGTAATTTTAATAGGAACATTGGAATTAGTTACCTAATTTAATCAGAACATAATGTGTTTCAGACGTTCTCAACCTCAATGTTATTTTGAATCAAAACTCAGTATTTGGATTATTTTTTTTTAGTGTGTTATTTTTGACATTATTAGCATTACAGTTAAGCATGTCTAAATAAGGCTGATGGTTCAAGCAGGGTGTACATACCTTTGCTAAGGTGAGAAGGAAGTAATGTCCTCATCACCTCTTTTCTATGCAGCATTGCTGAGGACACAGGAAAGTTTTATTGCTTTACCCAAAGCATTGCTTATGCCAGTGGCTGAAATCTGAGTGCTACAGCCCTAAGTGCAGTGAATTCCTGATACGTCCTCACTTTTGATTCTGCTGCTGGCAGAAGTTCTTTCAGTAAAAAGTGAGGTAATCTGTCATAAAGTGAGCTCCACATAAACAAAATGGCTCCACAGTAACATGCCTGCTCTGGGGAATCACTGCTAGGGCAGGAGGTGTGAGCCAGCATACTGGTCTCTGGACTGACAGCCCAATCACTTGGATGCCCTTCCCAGCTCTCCTGTCATTGACTATTTTCAGTAAAATCAGACAGTGAAGTCACATACATTGTTTTAATTCTCAGCTGCAGGTTAGGGGCTCATCTGCTAAGTACCCCTAATGCAGCAAAAATGAAGACATTTCCCATTCAATGTAGTCTGCAGTAGTTATAAACAGCAGAGACACTGCATCAAGAGCATCTCACATTCCCCATCTGTGAAATGCAGCTGCTAATCTTCAATGTGTAGAATTGAAAGCTCCATAGGATGGGCTGTGACCATTGCCATGACAGAGAGCAGGGGTATTTTGAGGAAATCGGCCATGTTGATTCCCAAAAGCTGGAAGGCTGAGCAGAGCCAGCCCTACAGGAACAGAGCTCTGCATGGCACCAAGTTGTGCACCCCCAAAATTGGCAGAGAGCACATGGAAGCTGATACTTTCCCACTCACCTAGGGCTGTGCTGAAGTGGCATTTTCTTCCCTTCACAGGGCCCAAGCAAGCTGTATGCAAGCGTTTTATTACCAGTAGCGCCTAGTGAGCAACTTGCTGGGCTTGCTGTGCTCCCTGCTGAGATCTGCCAATGAGGGAGACTAATTGCCATCTGGCCCTGTGCATGGCAGCCGCCTCCCACCCTTCCTTGCTTTCCTTCAGCTCCCTCCTGCATATGCGATTATACCTGTGCATGTGATTATATATCTGTATGTGATTATAATATATCTCCCTGCTGGGGATTAAT
Organism: Psittacus erithacus; assembly: GCA_009867235.2. NCBI lineage: Eukaryota > Metazoa > Chordata > Aves > Psittaciformes > Psittacidae > Psittacus > Psittacus erithacus. The sequence goes on along the minus strand of WYDI02027525.1, from coordinate 96,440 downwards.
ACAACCTACTTTTTCTCTCCTCACCACAGCATACATCTATGATCTCTAATTTTTCACCCCTGCAGCATAAAACGTACCATTTCATCCTGTGTACACAGGTGAACCTCTCTTCTGCCAGGCTCACTTCAACAGCTGCAGTCTAGTGCTACCTTTCTTTTTTATTGCTTGTCACCTTCTCACCTCCTTCATTTGGGCTACCTCCAAAATCAGCTCTTCTCCCTCTTTTCCTTCAGAGCTGGTACTCTTTTATCACCTGTCTCGGACATTAGTACTTGACAAACTTTCTTCCAATTCCATTCGTCATGTTGATCCTCTTCTCCATCAATTTCTGTCTGCAAGGGAAAGGTTATCATAACAAAGTGAACCATATGAAACATTAAAATAGCTGGCCAGGTTGCCCCAATCTTCTGCCTTTTCTCTCTCTTCATTAGCTACTCCACGTTCAGGCACGGGTTCAGGTGCTGCAATGCAGGTAGCACATCACTGCTTCTTCATAGTATAACTGGGGAAGAAGAAAAAGGTGATGGTAAGGAGTCTTCTGAAAGCATGTCAGGAGAACTATTTTACAGCAATTAGAGAATCCATTATTGCACTTAGAGTCATGACCAAACTTCCAAACTTTTGAAGTATCAAGACGTTTAAACTATTCTTTCTGAGAAAAATTTTGGGGAGAAAGTCCTGCTGCAAGATGAAAAGTAAGCTACGTGTATCTTCTTGTAACATAATGGCATCCAAATTAGGACTATGGCTTAAAAAGTTACTTTGGCTAAGAACTGCCACGTTCAGTCTGAGGGTCAAGGAGAGGGTTTCTGCAAAGGCTAAAAAAAAAATAAATAAAAAGTAGGATTTCCTTAAGAAAATAGAAACTTTAAATAACACTGTTTTGAAATTGCTTCTTGTGTGATGATCTCATTTCCTTAGGATCAGCTTCTTTTTATCCCTCCAAGTGTGAGGCATACTTAAAACTTCCTGAAAACTTATGTTCTGATTACATTTTAAAAATAGGCTCCAATTAAGCAAAGCTTGCTTAATTATATTCTGTAAGCTGCTGCCTTGTTCTACTCTTAGGCACAGAAATCTGTGATGTGGGGCATTCGCAAACCTTTCATTTTGAGGAAGATCAGAACTTGGTTTACCGTTAGCTGTAGAGCTGACAAGGAAAATTTTTCATACAGCTGAAATCTCTGCAGTCATAGCTAGTGCAGTGATATCTCTAGCTCCATTTTGGAAATGCAGAAAGGATTATGAATAGTTGGCAGTGATGAACACTTTGTTTACACCCCTAGAAATTCAAGGCACTGCTGAGTTCTAAATTGGAACATAATCAATATCCTGACAAAACCAACATAGGTTGTTTTTAAAGGGAGTGGAGAGATAGACAAGAATAAATATAAGAACATAAGTAGCAAGATTTTGGGCCATAAAGTGAAACTGAGAACTAATTATCCATTGCTCAAAAAACTAAAGCTTTATTTCTGCTTCTGCAAATTCATTAATAGCATTTGTGGATCGTTGACTTAAAATATTATAGCCGATTGCTTCAAGTGACAAGTAGGCAACAATTTATCTTCCACATTTTGCAAGGAAGGCATGCCAAAATACAGAAGGAAGCTATTTAGCCAATTATATGGTTACTTTAAGGTTTAAAATCTGAAAGGGAAGTTTGAGAATTAAATTATTTTTGAACAATCTCTAGGTTTGAAGATTGAAAGCATCCTGGTTCAAAAACTTCCAACACTGTTTTCACTGGTTATGGGAAATCTAAAGATTCCAGAATCATGGGTTGTTGTTGGTTTCTTTTTTGTGTGGGTTTGTTTTAGGTTTTTTTCTCCACTGGAAATTGGTTGTTTTGGCTTTGTAATAGTAGAAGATATTTTGACCAAATAAAAAACCCAAAGTGGAAAATTGTCAGAGACTACCATCAAAAACCTCTCAGTATGCTTTATCCTGCATCATTATATGCATAAGTGATTGATCCCGTAAAGAGCTTTGGGTTTTCTTCGTTTTGTTTCCCCCCTCCAAAAGTGTGAAGTGGGCCACAAACAGAGGAAATGACCCAACTGCCACAAGAAGTGATGATAAATTCTGTGCACAGCTCAGGGGAGCTGCTACGTGCACATTCACACAGAAAAGCTTGCTAGAAAAGCTTTAAAACCCAGATGAATTGATGGCTTGTGCATCTCACCTAGAATGTTTCTGTTCCTCCAGCTCTTGTTGTACGCTTCCTGACCAAACGGTTCATCTGGGAGTATGACCCGACACTAGGTAGGTTGCATTTTATTCTGTACACGTGGTATGCTGTATATAATAGCATAGCTGAAGTAATGGAAAGTCATAGAGTTAAAATTCCAAGCCTCATTCAACCTTTAAATTTGCTGTAAAATGCTTCTCTATGGTCATTTAAAGCTGGAACAAATTATTACCTAAGATGGCAGAATAGAGAAGCTGTAACATACTCAGACAAAAGCAAAATTAATATATGAGGCATATTTCTGCCCACACATAAATCAGTGGGAATTTTGTCTTTAAAAGCAACTGCATTATTTCACTCTGAAAATTACTGAGTGTGTGATCAGTTATTTGCTTTTAGATAACCCAGACGTTAGGTACTGGAGAATAAGATGGGTGGGATACAGATCTCAAAAATTCAAGGGGGAAGAGGGGGAGAGCAGAAAGCAGGTATTTACAGTCAGCCTACCTACACTTAGGTAAGTTTTTGGCCACACTTTCAAACATACATTGCATCTCACTTTTTGGGTGACCAGCTAGAGACACCAGTAATCCAAAGAACTTGCACGTCTCCTCCACTGCTCCTACTTAGCTGTATTGGGTCTGGCACTTCTGATAAGCTGGCACAGTCATCTCAAAAAAAAACCTGGCAAACAGGTGCTCTGAAATAGTGGCCTTGCTTGAAAAGTTGGGCCAAAGTCAGATTTCATAGTATTTCCTAAGTTAGTATGTATTTGAGTGTTCTGCACCAGAGAAAATCTGGCCCAAGAAGTCCAAGATGAGGCATTCACTTCTTAAAAGGCAGCTTCATTGCCTCAGGACTAATGGTTTGCAGACGAAATAAGAGCCTGGGAAATTTCCTTTTCTCCAACAGCCTGTTGCCATCTCCTTCCTAATCTTTCTTTGGAGGTTCAAATACAGATCATACAGTTAAATACCTATTTCTTTGTTAAGGTTCTGTCTGTAAGAGGTCTCGCTAAAGATATAGAGTATGCTTTAAACTTGCACAGCAGAAACAAAGGTGAAAGTTTAATACACTTTGTTGCGATAGCCAGGCAGCCCATTCAACAAAGCAAAGTATCCAGTATCATACTAAGTATTTTCATCTGGTAAGATGAGGAAGTGACAGACATCAAGTCTCATCATGGGAAAATAATTCTCAGAACAGTCTGAACTCAAATAAATTCTTTTATCTGCTAATGCCAACGTATTCATCAGTGAATGATATGTCACCTGCTTTGTACTGCACAGTGGGATGTTAGGTATAATGTTCTGTTAGTATTATTAGTACTTCACATCTCATATCAGTACTTCATATTCACATCACTAATACATCATTTTAAGAACTTGACAACAGAGGAAGTTTATGAAGTGTTTTGTGTCAGTATAGTCCAAGTTCATTAATTTCTTACAGGAACACTGCATGCAAAAGTGTCCTTGTTGCCTTGTTTAAGCACACAAAGCAAGTTGTTAGCAAGCTGCAAATTTATATTTTTTTGCCCCATTATGAAGGCTCTGGGCCCTTTTTGGTGTACAAGACTTGACATTTATTTGTTTTACAAATGAATACAACTGCAAATTTACCATGCTCCTGAGGATTCTAATAGTCTTCTATTTGCAACATGGAAAGCCTTCATGCAAACAATCATCCTACCTCAATAAAACAGAAATCAAGTCTCTTCTGACTTACTGAATTCTACATTCACATTCAGTTTAGAGGATAACAACTTAAATTAAGTATTACAGTCATTGTGAACTTATGTGCTTTGAGAAACTCAAAACCTGATAAACTATTGTGAATAAATTCTTTCTTAATCACAGTAATCTCTGCTGGAAGCTGCCTACCAGAGATTGGGTTTTTTAAAGTAATTTTTATTATTTTCAAAACTGGGGATCACAATGGGATTCAAAGGAAGTGTTAGAAAAAAAAAAGGAAAGAAAAATCTCCTGAAATTGTAACCACTGTTGAGGTCTTCAGAAATCAGTCCTAAAGGGACTGTACCTTCAAAAGCTTTGAGAAACATTGCTTGAAAGAATGCATTTCTGCCTTTATCGTCATCATCCTGTGGTGATGTGGTGTCCAGTTACCTATAAGCACCACCAAGCTGAATTTCGTGAGAAGTTTTAGCAGAACAGATTGATTTCTTCATAGCAGTTTTGGACTGGCAGTTGCGTGGAAATAGTGATATCTGTATATTCCACCAACATAGAAAGTTTAAGTTGCATCATTGAGGCCTATTTGCCCTACAGGGAGAATAAGCAGCTTTGTCAAATAATTTTGAAAGGACAGGAGTAAAACAGATGCAAACTATCCAGCTACTAAGCAAGAGGAGGTTTTGCCAAAAATCACTGGGCCTGTGACAAAAATGTCATGTTTATAGTTTACTTCATATGTTTTCAACCATTAGCTCTCTGATTCAAGGAATCCCCAGATAATTCCTGTTTTTAGGAAAGCTTTCACCAAGCTATAAAAGGCCTGATGGAAATTCAACATTATCCTAAACTAAGCATCAGGGTGAAAAAAAAACCTTGTCCACTTTCAATTCAAGGGTGGCACATTTTAACTGGAAAGGGAAAAACACACTTTATAAATATTCTTTACTACTCTAACCTGCCAGAAGAAAATGAAGGACCATATTTTTAGCAGCATCTGGATATACTGCTGTATCTCCAGGAGCCAAATTACAAACCACAACGTAACATTTTCTGCTGGGAGGAGCACCACTGAGTCTTGCGAGCTTTGGCATATGGGGCTGCTGCTGAAGTCAGGGTTTTGCAGCTCTGCTGCTTCTGTGCATGATTCTGGATTTGTGCAAGCACTGGTCAGACAGCTGCATCTTCGCAAAAAGTGCATAATAACATTGTGCTGCTTATTTTGCTATTCTCAGCCAAGGGGTAGCAACTACAGCAAAGGTCATTTTCTGGGGAGCCTTGACTTCTCTATCATTTCTGTTGGTCTGGCAAGTCACTGTCACCATCTTGGCATGTTTTTTCTGTTTGGCTGTTTGGTTGGTTGTTTGAAAAGGTGCCAAATCTCTCAAGCTAAGTGGTTACCTGGCATTATCAAGGTGACTGACTTTCTCCTTTCCATACTTACCTATAATAAACCACACAATTATTTCATTCATTTGTGCGCAGCAGAATTAGAGGTCCAGTGAAATTTGCCCAAGGAAGCTGTGAATGCTCCATCCCTGGTGGTGTTCAAGGCCAGGCTGTACAGAGCCTTGGGTGACATGGTTTAGTGTGAGGTGTCCGTGCCCATGGCAGGGGGGTTGGAACTTGATGATTTTAAGGTCCTTTCCAACTATTCTATGATTCTATGAACTGTTCTAAACGAGGCTGAACTAAGCTAAACTGGGCTGGACTGAGTTAAACTGGCTGAATTGGACCAAACTTGTCTTGGCTGATCTAAACTGGTCTGAACTGGGCTAAACTGTGCTGAATTGGCTAAACTTGGCTGGGCTAAAATGGGGTAGGTTGATCTGGAAAGGGCTAAACTGGGCTGGACTGGGCTGAATCTCCCTAAACTGGGCTGGAGTAGGCTGAACTGGGCCAAACTGGTCTAAACTGGGCTGGACAGATCTAAACTTGTCTAAGTGGGGCTGGTCTGGGCTGAATTGGATTAAATTTTGCTGGGCTGGGCTGAACTGGGCTAAACTGGGCTTGAATTGGCTAAACTGGGCTTGAATTGGCTAAACAGGTCTTGGGTGGGCCAGGCTGGGCTGAGCTAAACTGGGCTGAATTGTGCTAAACTGGGCCTAATTGGGCTAAACTGGGCCTAACTGGGCTAAACTTGTCTGGGCTGAGCTGGAGTAGAGTGGGCTGGGCTGTAAACTGGGCTGAACTGGGTTACATTGGGCTGGGATAGGCTGGACTGGGCTAAACTGGGCTGGACTGAGCTGACCTAAACTGTGCTACATTGGGCTGGGAAGGGCTAAACTGGGGTGAACTGTACTGGGCTGGGCTACATTGGGCTAAACTGGGCTAAATTGGGCTTAACTGTGCTAAACTGGTCTGGACAGATCTGAATTGGGCTAAACTAGGTTGAACTGGGCTAAACTGGGCTCAACAGGGCTGAGGTGTGCTGGACTGATCTGAATTGGGCTAAACCCTGCTGAACTGTGCTAAATTGGTCTGGACAGGTCTGAATTGGGCAGAACTGGGCTAAACTGGGCTAGGCTGGGCTAAACTGAGCAGAACTGGGCTGGGCTAAATTGGTCTGGACAGGGCTAAACTGAGCTGAATTGGGCGAAACTGGGCTGGGCTAAACTGGAATGGACTGTGCTAAAGTTGGCTGCACTGAGCTAAACAAGCTGGGATGGGCTGGACAGGGCTGAACTGGGATATAGTGTCTGAACTGAGATAAACTGGGCTGGAGTGGTGTGCCCTGGGCTAAACTGGACTGGACTAAACTGGACTATACTGGGCTAAACTGGTCCAAAATGTGCTGGGTTAGGCTATATTGGTCTGAACTGGGCTAAGCCGGATTTAACTGGGCTGAACTGGGGCAAGCCAGTCTAAATTGGGCTGGACTGGTCTGAACTTGGCTAAACTGGGTTGGGCTGGGCTGAACTGGGGTATAGTGTCTGAACTGAGATAAACTGGCTGGAGAGGTGTACACTGGGCTAAACTGGGCTGGGCTAAACTGGACTATACTGGGCTAAACTGGTCCAAACTGTGCGGGGTTGGGCTATATTGGTCTGACCTGGGCTAAGCCAGACTTAACTGGGCTAAACTGGGCTGAACTGGGTTAAGCCAGTCTGAACTGGGCTGGACTGGTCTGAACTGGGCTAAACTGGTTTGGGCTGGGCTAAGCTGGTCTGAACTGGCCTAAACAGTGCTATGCTTGGCTGGGCTAGACTGGGTTTTCCCAGATGGCAGGAGAATATTCTTTGAAACTCAGATTTACCTGAACAGAATTCCCTTGTTCAGCAATTCCAAAATTAAAGAGACCCCCATCATCCAAAGCCTGAGTTCCATGAAATACAAAATCCTCTCCCAGGAATGCTGCTGCAATGGGTCTGGGACTTGCTAAGAAGAGCTCCCAGCTCTGCTGGGTGCTGGTACACAGTAGCCCTGGGCTCCTCTTGCCATTGGAGATCGTGACACTGAGCGGGTATAGGGAACACAAGTGCCTCCGGCGGAAAGGATGGGAAGGTGGACATGGTCCCTGCTGCATGCCAGGACAGCAGCCCTGGCCCGTCGTGACTCCCCCAGTCCCGCTTCCAGGCTGCCCCAGAACCCCTCAGTGCCCTGGTTCCTCGGTTCTGCATCAAGCCGAGCCGTAAAAATTCCGTCCCTGCCCATGGCAGGGGGGTTGGAACTAGATGATCTTAAGGTCCTTTCCAACCCCAACTATTCCATGATGATTTTATGAAATGTAGAAATAGGCTGGAACTGCACACTGGATAAATACATACAGTTTTTGTAAATATACAAATTCAGCATTAATTTAGTCTTCTTTAGCTCATTAAATATGTACTGAGAAAGGGGATTGGGTTACCACATGGATTTCACCAAAATTATTTAATGTTTATATGTTTCTAAATAGAACGCGACTTGGAAACTAATAAGCGAATTCGGTGTGATGTTTGAAGGCCTGAGAGCACTTGGTCTAGTTAGGGCACCATTTAAGCCACAGCCTAAAAGCACTTCACAAACATAAGCATCTACAGAGTGTTTAATATAGAAATGGAAATTTGTGCTATATTTCAGTTTGGCTCTATTAAGAGATTTATAGAAGAAGCAAGAAAACAAGTATTCCTATGTACAGTTTCAGCAACACTTGCTAGAAGCAGGATGGCAGCAGGCTGACAATTTGCTTGCTAGCAAGGTGGCTTGGCTTGGGGAGAGCTTGCAGCCTCAGGGCTTAACCACCTTGCCGCTGCCAGAAAACCATAAGTGTGTAAATGGGTAATACCTTCCAGCAAGCAATCTCACAGATGGACCTACTCTAAGGGGATGAGTTTCAGGGTAAAGGTGCAAAGACCTTTATTTGGCCAGCTGCCCTCTGTGGGTAAACTCTTAGCCTGAATGCAGGACTTCCATGGACCTCAGTGACCCAGGGCTTTACACCATGATTTTCAAAGCTGCTGAGAATAGCTGCTCTCCTCAGTGCCAGTAAATAGCAGTAACAGTCTGGATCTAGCAATTTCCGCCATGAGCTAGTGGCAGTGTCCAGAATTTAGGGTGCCTTTACGTGACCTCAAAGATGGAGAGATATTGTGATTTTCCATCAAACAGGTGATTCTCAACTGGTTTTAAAATTGGAGATGCTCAATCACAGTAAGTCAGCAAGGGAACTGGCAAATTTATTGATGAGTAAGCCCAAGAGTCATCACAACAGTAGACAGACAGCACTGATGGCCTGCGGAGTACTTACAGAATCATAGAAAGGTTATGCAAATTACAAATTGCTTGCCTCCATAAGCCATAACATATAGGGAGAATCTCCTGGATTATATGATGAAAGAAAAAACATCGTCATAGCTATGGCTAAGTGGGTGCTTTTTAAAATGAGCTCTTTAGCATTTCTCTGAGAACACGTTCATTGTTCTATCAATAATCGGAACAATTCATTTACTTAAAAACAGAGCTGGGATAGCCAAGATTGGTTTTGAGTTTATGAACTAGGTTGTGTCATTTGTTCTGAATTAGAATTTTTTGTGCAGTTGGAAGAATTGGGTGCTTTGAGGTGCAGAGACTTAAAATATCTATTTTTGTCACAAAAACCCAAGCAAATAAGCCGCCAAGGAAGTGCAGGAGCCAGGTTACTCAGTTCCTGTCTTGATTCTGTGACTGATTTGTTGTCTCTCTGCTTCTCACCTATAAAACCTTTCATCTCATAGAAAAGTTGTAAATCCTTTAAGTAACTGATACACATAGAGTTAAGACTCACATACCAAAGGTGCACAGGATCACCAAGCATTTCTCCAAAGACTGAATTTTAAACAGAAGTCTACGTATAAAATAACATCAACTGAGGAGATATTTTTTGTTGACCTTTCTAAAAGTCACTTGGCTTTCTTGCGCTATGCCTAGATGTCTTTCTGTAGCTGTTCACATATTTCATGCAACTTTGCTAATCCTCCGAAAGGAAAACTGTCTCTGAGTAGACAATCAGCAGAACAGTGCTTGACAGACTGGCCTGTCTACGAAGGCAAAGAAAAACAGAAAGTGTAGGAGTTTATTTAATTTGAATAGGATAGAGAAAAGACTATTCATTACTTTGAAGGAGCAGAAGTAACCATACAGAAACACGAGTCTTAAAAATTCTAATTTAACTAGAGCTACTAGATTAATAGTGACATTTTTAGAAGAGGATTTCTTCCAACTATGTCACAATTTCTTTAAGTCACTCAGGTTTTGTTCACTCTTTTTTTACTGGGAGGCAGGAAAAAAAAAGAGTTGGCATTTCTATAAAAGTCCGATCTAATGCAGTGCACAGACAGCCCATAAGACACCATCAGATATGGGTAAAATGTGTGGATATCAGTACAACAAAGATAGGAGGTAAGATAGTACAAATTGCTGTCTCACTAGCATGATTATGAAAGACCTGTGGCAGCACTGTTCTTCTCCAGCATAATATGAAACAAGCAAAGGACTGCAGAAAGGCACACTAGGTAAACAAGAACTTGAGACAGGAAGACAGATACTTCTGTTAGTGCCCCAAATGATCTCATGACAGAGAACTTCATCTCCTATAAACCAGCTCAAGACTTACAAATTTCACTGCTGTGGCAAGAACAGCAGAAATTACTTCATGAAGACATTGATTACATTGGCAAGAAGACTTTTCCCATTGGAAAGCTTGTTGCAAGGAGGATTATTATTACATTAGAAGGTTAGTTTTGCCTATATAACCACATCTGTAGCTGGGGATTCTGTTCGCAAAATGGCATCATTGAACAACTACATGGAAAATTTAAACATACCATGCATAATGTAATTAACATCACAACACTAGCAAATGTTGCTAGCATGATTGACTTTTCTGCACCTGATAAATACAGATCTATACAAACAACATAAACAACAAAGCAGAGTGGGAGTATATCTAAACTAGCTTCCATCAAACTGACTGATAACCAGAAACAGCTTAGCAGTGGGAGCAAAGACCTCACTAAGAATAATTGACTCTAGCAAGAGAAGATCCAAGAACTATCTTTCTGGGCTAATTTGCGCCAGTGCAGCCATGAAAAAGAGCTCAGGTCCAAATATAGTTCTCAAAGACTGTCTTTGCTCTCTGGTTTAGTCAGCTAACACATTGTCTGGACAGCTGGAATACCAGCTGAATGCAAACTCTGTGTCCCCAGGATTGCTTTCCCTGCTGCAGATCACAAGTTGAAGAAACACATCTGTAGATTGATAGTTTTCTTGACTTGTGGCTCACTCAGCAAGTTTGTCTTAACACTCCTGCAGGTTTACTGCCTGCCTCTACCATAAAAATACTAACACCCAGCAGCACAGCTGAGAGAGAAACTGCCCAGACACCAAAGAGAACTTTTAACAAAGAAGGCCATACTAAAATAAGCATTAATAAATCATTAACTTATGGTCCCTTCAGCCCTAGGGTATAAAGGTTGACAGGACAGCAGCCCCAGTGGAAAGCCTTCCCTCCCAGCCCTCTTTTCCTCCTGCTGCAGAACAGGATACTGCAGCCTACCCAGAGCTACAGACCAGATCATCCACATGTTCATGATTAAAAATAACCATTTTCCATAGTGAGCAAAATAGGAGAGAGTTCTGTCATCGTCTCGCAGAACTCCACCTTCTGCATATTTCATCTGAACACCCATGCTGACAACTACAGCTTATCCAAACACAAGCTAGGAATAATATATGTGATCCAGTACGGGCTTTCAGCCAAAGTGAGATGTAATGGCAACCAACCATTTGGGACTGGGAGGAATGGCTGCCAACCTGTGTTTCGGAGAGTACTATGACAAATGTGTAGACACTTCATAAATTGCTGGAAAACAGCCTTATTTTCAGGCCAGACTCTAGCTATTAGTATCCTCAATTTTTATTAACAAAATTACTCACTCCTTCTGCCTCAGTGCTTAAGGGATTCAGTCCTCAGTAGTCCAGGTTGTGCCTTCCCAGGTATATATCTTCCTGGGCTTCTGTTTTTCCCCTACTTCAAAACAATAAAAACATTACTTACCTGGATATATATTTAATACATTATAAAGTTTTTATTATACTTCTCAGCAGTAGGAATTTATATTGACTGTATTACAGCAATGAGCCATGAAAGTATGCCTGATTTCTGAGGTGTTTGTAAGGAAATGGAGTGGCATAGCCTAGAGCACCTTAAACCCCCAACACTGGCTTCTGAAATGCTCAACAAAGACTTGAAATGATGAAATTGTAATTGAGAGCAGCAGAGGAAGATGCTTAAAATAACATGGGAAACAGTTATCTGAAAGTGTGGTTTGTTTTCTTTCATACGAGTCTCAAGACGAAGATATTCCTGATGCCAGTAATAAAAATATTGCCTTTTTACAGTAGCTTGACAGCAAAAATCAGGAATGGTAGTGGCTGTTCTTGCTGTAGCTACAGCTGCAAAATATTTTGCCCCTACTTTTCTTGCTCGTCACATTTTGAAATATTCTCCAGATGAGCAGAAGTTTCCAGTGCTTGCTTTTGCACCTTCAGGAGGGCAGGCTTTTGTTTTGCTTCTTTTAGGTGCAAGAAAAGTCTTACTGGTTAGGTTTTGTTTTTATTGGCAGAAATAAGCTGAAACTCACAGCTTCACTAGCAAAGACTTCTTGCCACAATCACACAAAGAGGTGCAGCAAAACATGGCTTATTTAGACAAACATGTCACAGACATAATTCCTACCAGGAACTAATGCCTCTTCTTAATGCTGCTGAGAAAGTTAAATCAGAAAATTAATTAAAAGTAAATAAAACAAACCCACACACCACCAAAACCAGTTAAAGCCTTGGAGCTTACTCCCTACTAGTTAGCACTGCTCTGGCTTTGTTGGTTTTGTTTTAGGATGCCATAATGAATCTAGTTCTTAGATATATGTACATTTTCTCTGCCTATCTCAGTAAGAGCTGGATAAGGACAGAACCTATAGGAAAGGAAATGTAACACCAGAAGTATTCTAGGATTTCTATTAGAGGGCAAAAAACTTATTTTTAAAAATATCAACACATCAAGAAAAAGTGCTTTTCTGTAGGCTAGTTTTATATCTCCCACATGTTCTACCTAAAAAGCAAGTTCTGGGGATACAACAGACCCTTTCATACCAAGATGAAAACTTTACAGACCTTTGCACATCGCCTGTCTGTTCCAAAAGCAGCATTCACAAGAACAGGCTGCACATGAAGCCCTTAAGACTTGAATTAACTATCACTGCAAACAAATACCTTCTTTCATGTACATTTTGGTTTAAATTTGTAGCTTGACATGAATGTTTGTGTAGTATGATAGTTGTACATATAAAGCACATTACAGGTACTGTACAATCTCCTGGAACTTTTCCTTCAGTATGTCTTGACTCTTGGGGTTCCACATGCAGCAACACAACATTGAAAGAGTCCAAGTCCAATTATCAGAGCTATCAGAGTTTTCTTTTGGTAACTTTTACCCATGATAATAATGATGGCTGTAACAATACATGGCATATCATTTGATGGTATTACTAATAAATAACCCAACTAAGCTTATGTTTGGGTCTGTAGTATCAGGTAATAAACACATGGGGATACACTGCATTAGCATTAGAAATATTTTCTAAATACACAAAGGCAGTACTGTGCTTACTGTAAAAACCACTGATGGTTGCAAAATAAAAACCCTCCTGTAAGGTAAATAATGGATGGAGTAAGTAACAGTCAGATGCAAGCAAGAAAAATACATTTAGCTGAATTTTGAGAAGAGCTGGGGTGGGGGAAAGAAGAAGGCAGGAGAGACTTTGAGTCAGGAACATACATTCAACTTACAGGGGCTTTCTAAAGGGTGAAAAATCCCTGAGCCAGCAAGGAAATGCAGCAGGGGGATAGACTTCTCAAAGGCAATCTCAAGGAAGTCTCAGGAGAACATATCAAACAGCACCAGAGTTAGTAATGGAGGTAAATGTTTTTCCCAGTGAGCTGTCAAATGTGCTGTTCTCAAATATGACAGACAGGTGCCATCCTTATGGATGTCAAGGACTGCGGAAGTCCAAATAAGAACAGAGTTTATTTAAAAAAACAAAACAAAACCAAACAACCAACAGGAACCTTTAACCAGAAATAATTATGATAAATTTTAGTCTTTTAAACATACTGATCCACTGCCATCCAATAAGACTTTAACCATGACTTAGAAGTTCATGCCTATTAGCTGAATCTTTTTGGCCTAGAAACTCAGCTATAATTATTACACAAAAGCTTTTTCTCTAAGTCTCTTGCAGTTCTCAGATCCAGCTGGCTGAAAGCCACCATGAAACCAAAGTTCCTTAGAGCATTTTTCTATTTCCTTGTTTTATTAACCTTTCTTGACAAAAATGAACTAAAATTTTTAATGGAAACAGAGTTAATGTCCCTCTGCTTAAAGGAAAACAAGAGAGGCCAGGCTGATACTTAAATTTACCTGTAAAATGGTGTATGTCATTGCTCCATCTTGGCTGATTTACCTGCTCCTACAAGTGTTTTCCTAAAAGCAATAAACCCTTCCAATGCAAACCTTTTCCTCACAGAGCTGTGACATACCCCTGATATCCCCAATATATATTGCCTGTTCAAAATAAAAAAGTACTGAAAACAGCTTTTTACATCAGTACAGCTTTCTGTATCACTGCAAATGCAAACCAAGAACTAGTTACTTTTCAGATACTATTTTTTTTCTAGAAAATATACTCTTCTGGAACAGTTACATTCAAGAGATCAGAATAGGCCTCCACAAATAGGTTTGATAAATAACCAGTCAAGTCTTATAGGAGAAAACTTTATTAAATATGTCATAATAAGCATAGCACAAGGATGTGATGTGGTCAAGCTGCGACTGAATATCATATCCACGGGCAGAGTACGAATTATGGGCTTCAAAGTTTTCTTTGTGCAAGTTTAGTAATTTTTTTCCTTCATTTTTTAAAAAATGGTATTGCTCAGAATAGGAAGATTTGTAACATGATTATGAACACTGAGCCCAAGGGTTTTTTAATTTAACGGCCCCCAATAAATAATTAAATAAATGAAAATCATCTTTTCCATATTATTCAACAGCTGTGGTAATCTGAAAATTTTATCCAGTTCCTAGTAATGAATGATTGTGGCAATATATTATAGGCTTAAAACCAAAGCAGCTCTAAAGCTTCCTGGAAGAAACTTTAATGTTTCAAACAAAAGGACTGCGAGAGCCAAGAGTGCCTCGCACAGCAAGAATGCTGTGGGATTGCAGCTTTATAACCAAGTGGGACCCTGAAATCTGGCATCAACTTTCAAAGCCACACTTACCAGCACCTTTGATCTTGTTATTTGGAATATGACTAGAAGCATAGCATATGCTGAAACTAACAAGAACGGGTCAGATTTACTTTGAAGCAGAGAAAACCACCAAATGTGACTATTTCCATAGCGATAGCAGTACACCAGGTACACCATGCTCCGTCAGCAGCAGCAGCAGCTCCCTAACTCTGTTTTGAGGCTAGAAGTTTTGACACGGAGTTTGAAGAGCAAAATACTACTCTGTGGTTTCCTTTCTAACTATGGCATTTTAGCCATATACATATGAATGTAATGTATAGGTGTCACCTGGTGCAAATGACAGTCTGAAGCTCAGAAAGTTGCTTATAGTCACCTTGGGAGCCCCTGGTAAAGTGCTACACTTTGCTTTTTCTACTTGACATGATGATAAAAGCATAAGACATTTACAGCCTGGATTCATCTGGCCAGTTTTAGACTTCTAAGTGCTTTTGAAGTGTGATTTTATCCCAGGAGGGAAATCAGACAAACTATACCCAGCATCTATTTTACTTCATCAACTCTAATAGGAAACTAGGTGCTTAGCTGAGACAGAGACACCTGTGTTATCAATGGCTTCAATTAGGGATCCAGCAGGTATCTCAGGTCTTCTACTTTCTAGCTGCATGTCTAAAAAACAAAAACAAAAAAGAAAAAGTGCCACAGGTAAAATGATAAAACGGGATTAATAAAGCCCAAAGCAAGGCAGCGCATTTGTACAGTACCATGGTATTGATGTGAACAGACCAGAAATCACAACTTCAGGGCTCATAACTTACAGGACAACCAGATGCTTCACATTTCTGTTCTCTTGAAGAAGCCATGTCTGTGATTACACCACAAAATGCTTTAAACATCCAGCTGTTTTACACTCCTCATTAAAATTCACCCAGCTACCACACATTCCAAAGCACAAGAACAGACACACATTTACTAAGATTTATTTACACTAACCTGACCAAAATAAGTGCTACTCCCCCAGGATCAAATTCCATCCCAGTGTGAGCAGCTAAGGGGAGTTAAACTTGCAACATAAAGTGCCAGAGTCCTTTTATTGAGAACTCAAGTATCATTTAAGAATCATGCTGCTCTTCTTCAGCAAGCACAAGTCTATTCCTTGAGATTTAGTCTCCCATTTCATGGGGAGGGCCATATGGCCTACTGCACTCTAAGGACATTTCACAGATACACAGCAGACATGATTGGATGGGTACTTTCTCAAGTTGTGTGGACCAGCTCTCAACAGCTACTTGTCAAGCAGGGCCAGATGGCTGAAGGCATTTAAGCATTGCAAGGCCTAAACAAGTAAGGAGCTAATATCACATTACTCAGGCAGAGAGCCATCTCTTTTCACAGCACTCTTTCCCCCAAAGAAACAAACCATAAGCTCCTAAATCACCTTGGACATGGGGTGCTGCAGAGGGAGCTAAGATAAATTGTTGAAGGTGCATCAATACAACTTCCACACCAAACTAGTGTTCCTGCGCTTCCTGCATTCCCCTGAGGGAGTTACTGCAGCTAGGATGGTGAACAGAGAGGTCGGATAAGACATACCACTGAGACTTACATATATCTTACTATGCTGTGTATCACAAAAGTAGAGCTCTGCGTCTCCTTCAACAGCTTTGTAACACTAAGCAGAAGGGGTATTTACAGCCTTTAAAAACTAGTCTTCATTGCTTGAAACCCTAGAGCAAGATTGCTTGCCATCTGCCTAACTAAATTGACCATTTGTCCCTACTAGAGGCAGCTGTGCTACTTAAAGCAATTAAGGTGGCACAGGAGGGAAGGGATATTTTTGGTTTGGCAAGAGAGTTGTTTGCAGCACTGACAGCATTGAAACATTCATGATCATCAAGAAGTGATATTCTTAAGTACATAATGAAAAAAGCATTCACCAAACATGAGCCCTTTCAGAAGTTCAAATTAAAGAAATGTGTTTCCTTAAAGATACCCTCTGGGGAGATTTGCACCAATAAAAGAATTGTGTCTCTGACAGTGCAAAGCAGTCATAGTCATTTGCCACAATTTTGCAGCATACGCATTTGCCTTTTGATACAGGACATCTGTGAGCTAGAAACAGTAATAAATCTCATTGTTAGCATAGATAATTTTCTAAGTTTTAGATCAAATGCTATCAAATTTAACTTATCAGCTCATTAAGATAAAACAAGTCCTTTTGTCATTAGCTTTCTGATCAGTTTTCTGGTTCCAGAACATGGGACACAGTAAATATGTTCCTTTTTATTCTGTAGCATAGTGTGAATGCTTAATGCCCAGTGGTTATCCTTATAAATCATATAGAGGGAAATCACTGCTTGAGCCCTTGCTGGAAGAGGGGAATGTGATGATTTCAGCATGTTTCAGAGACATTCCTTAAATAGCTAACTATTCTGTAATTTTATCACAGTATAAGGCCTGACTTAGTGGTTAGGTTCCCTGTTCTGCAACCATACTGGTTTTGATCTTGAGACTTCAAGCTATGCAGTGACAGGCCGTTGAGCTGGTTACTTTGAGAGTAGTGGTAGTTGTGTTTCATAGGTGGCAGCCTTCCTTATCAGCAAACATGGAAAATGAGCTGCAGTCTTCCAGAGCTCTTTGCTGCAGGAAATTCTGTCCTTTTGTTGGGCACAAAGTGAAGCATCCACAGGCACAGCCTTCTGAAGGTGTAAGATGTAGGAAAGAAAAAGTTTTGCCATATGGAGGGAGATAAAAGAGTCACAGTTGTAGAAAGGGTGACTTACTCCAGAGTGGCTGTCTCTAATATTTAGTTTAGTGAAGCTGTATGTCACATTTCAAGGTCTTGTGCTGAGGTAGCTGTAAGGAAGATAAAAAAAACCCACCAAAAAACCTTCTTTTAAAATGTTTCACAAAATGTGTTCTTATTTTAGAGTCTACATATCGTCACCAAGCTACCATTGACGATGAAGTGGTTTCCATGGAGATACTAGATACAGCTGGTCAGGTGCGTGGGTACATGTACTATTATCCAATACCTGGGCTTGGATAGACAACAGGGAAGGGGAGTGCGGTGGTGGCAGCAGTGCAGTGGGTGGCAGGTGTGCTTCACTTCTGGGGTCAAAGATTTGTTTCTGAGCAGTCTTCCCCCTCCACCACCATCAGTGCTGCACCCAGAATGCTGGATCCCCACCCTTCTGCAGGGGACCCTGCTTAGTTTTCAAAAGAAAACTAAGAACAAACAAGTCAGGCTTTATTCTGGGATTAAAATAATTTTGTTCTCATTCCATGATTCAGGGCCAAGCCAACAACGTGTTGTTACTATTATGCACAAAGTCACAGTCTATTTCTACAGTCAAGAGATGAGGCTTGACAGCCTCGGTCAGTGATTGCCACCAAAGTGAAGAGCAGTTTTGTCATAGAATCAGGTCTCCCCTTCATTTCAAAACATGGCAGGTGCTCACACTGCTCTGGCCTATACAGTTTATGTGTTGGGTATCATTCAGCAGAGACCCTCTTCCAATTGCCTGCTTCCAGTCTGTCCACAGGCAGCCCATGACACCTTTGTAGAGTAGATCTCCTATACTACATGAGAAAACATGATGTGCATAAAGTAAAGCAGATGTACATGGCTTTGTAGGCTTTGGAGGACCAACACTGGTCTGAAGGCTTGGTGTGTTCTTCATAAATCAAATTCTTAAGGCTGGTATCTGTGTTTTCAAAACAGGAGGATGCTATTCAGAAAGAAGGACATGTACGATGGGGTGAAGGCTTCGTGCTGGTTTATGACATCACGGACAGAGGCAGCTTTGAGGAAGTGCTGCCGCTCAAGAACTTGTTGGATGAAGTTAAAAAGCCAAAAAATGTCACCCTGATCCTGGTGGGGAACAAAGCAGACTTGGATCACTCTAGGCAGGTCAGCACAGAGGAAGGTGAAAAGCTGGCCACGGAACTAGCGTGTGCTTTTTATGAGTGCTCTGCTTGCACAGGAGAGGGCAACATTATGGAGGCCTTCTATGAGCTCTGTCGTGAGGTACGGCGTCGAAAAATGGTCCAGGGCAAGACTCGGAGACGGAGCTCCACCACTCACGTCAAGCAGGCAATTAATAAGATGCTTACCAAAATCAGCAGCTAAAAAGAGCTGTACTAAGCCAGTGAAGCATTGTAGAGCATACTAGCTTGGAGTAGGGATGAGGCAAGCAGAACACATTTAATTAAAATGGTCGAGGCTTTGCAATTAAAAAAAAATAGAAAAGACAAACCACACCACTTTTTTGAGTAACACAGGGTCAGACTTTTTTCCTGGTTTGAAATATATTTAGCCACACTGCTTCTGGCTAATGTGGGAAAAGAAAAACAAACAAAAAACAAAAAAACTCCAAAGGACTAGATGATTGTGGGGATTGGCACTGATAGAGCATCTTCTGCTTCTACAAGGCTGGCTCCAATTCCCTGCAAGTCTGTAGTGCCTAATCATTTCCAGCCAGCCAGCTGCTCAGTAGCCAATGGAGAGTAAGATTCAGCCCTCAGTTGATCAACAACCATCACAACGGGTGTTCTCAAGGACTGAACACATGTAAGGCTGCTGTGTGATATCAGAAAGTTCATCTGACACTTTTCACCAGCTCTAAATTGGTGCATTGTGTGCTTTTACTTCAAAGTGTCTTTCCTTGTTGTTATTTTTGTAAAATCTATGAATGCTGATGTTCTTCACAAAGTATGCAAAGAATAGAGGAAAGGTCTATTTCATGGAGTGTTTAGCCAGCAAGACACACATTTCAATAGAGCTGAAGTTCAGCTGCTTTTCCAGATCCTCTGAAATTGCAGAATTCATAAAGAAATAATCAGCTAGTCCAGTGGCATTTCAGCATTTCCCCATCAAAGTGCAGTGCTGTACTTGGGGAAATGGGAGTGTATGTGTTGGGAAATCAAACTAAAAAAATGACCATATTACTCTTGATTTAGTTATGGGTAGATTTTGGCTTTTGTTTACAATTTTGTTTTGGTCTTACTTCACTCTATACTGCAGAATTAAATCCTTGGAAAGGCAAGAATTGAAAGTCTAAGTCCAAATGTAAATCAGATGTGAATGACCTCTACCATATCAGGCCATAATTTCCAGCTGTTTAAACTTTCAGATATTGCTTGAAGCACTCTGTGGTTTAAACTGGTGCAGAGTTTTTTGTGACTTTTGTCTGGCACACTGAAGTGAAAGTGCATGTTACCGGATTTTGGTGCCTGGGGTAAAAGGTGTCCAGTTTTTACTTCTCCCTACTTCTCCCTCATGCATCTCATTTAAGCCAGCTGTTAAGTTTTGTCTCCTGTCTGCTTGGTTGTTAACTGTATTCTAAGAGATGCGAGAACCAAGAAGAAGATTTTCATTCAGATTGTGCTGGTCTCCCACCAACTGTATTGCATCCTTTCAGGCAGCATGGTGTGCAGCTCAGACTGTCATCATGTAAAAAACCACAGCCAAAGGCTGAGATGACAAATGGGATTGTTAGTAGTATTCTCCTTTGAGGAACAACTCCCTTGTAGAAACTGCTTACAGCTTTATTCTCCTCTGCTTTGTACTTTAAATGGTTATTTGCCTCTGTGAGGAAGGAAGACCAAACAGTTATCAGCCACATCTGTAGAAGAGTGAGGATATCCAGTTGGATACCACATTATACAGTTACAGGTAGCCATATAAGAGGTGGAACAGCCTGGAGAATCAGGCACTTACATCCCTGTCGACAGAGAAAAGTCCCAAGTCAGGACATTTTTCAAAAGGATTATCTTAAAGATACTTTACCAAAGTAATTTCTGTAAACATTTTCTTTTACCCAACCAGCATCAAAGTGCATCACATTCAGATGTATATTTTATTTGTGCTGTTGTTTATTTTCTCTGTTTCCCCTATTCTAGATAGTGAAAACTCATTTCACTCCCCTGGAATCCATGTCTATATTTTGGTCCTCGTATTCAGGTATGTTAGCCTACATCAGCTAGACACACTGCAGTGGAAACTTCACCATGTGCTTCTGGGAAGCACTCTGACACAACTGTTCCCAAACTATTTGTCATATCTTTTAACTTTTGGGGCGGGGGAGGAGAGAGATAGATTTTGCCAATTTTAGTCCTATTAGTAATGCAGAATCAATACAAGTGCAAAAGAAAGGGTAGTGCCTGTTCACACACAAGTAGTCATTCGCTGAAGGTCTGAACTTGCAAATGTGTATCTTACAACATTAAGAGCCAGAGTGAGCGTTTGCAAGCTGAGCCACCGAGTCATTCTGTTATCTTTCAAATCAGTGATATTGCACGAATCTGAAGTAGACAAAGTCCTTACCTGAAATCCCATGGCAACAAAGCTGAGAAGAAAGTCTTTATGTTGGTGTGCTAAGCAATTGGTGTATTCCTCTCTAAGGCAACTTCAGCAGTCCTTGTCTCTGAAAACCTCTCTTGGGCTTCAGAGTTGAGCTGCATTTAAAAATACAAATTGCAAGATATGAACGACAAGAGAAAATAAATTCATCATATTCATATTATGAGAGTTGAAAGGAAGAAGCTAAGTTAAGGCCCTAATACTTTCCAAAAGAATCCCAGCAGATTATTTTTTCTTTTATGATGTTTGTGTGGAGAAATTATAAAATCCTGTTGAAAGAAAATATTCCACTGTGCAAACATGACTTGTTACATAAAGAACCTCTAGTAAAAATAGTAACATTCCTTTACAAAGATTGAATTTGGAAACTGCCAAACATGATAAATACTTGGTCAAAAAGGAGACTGCAATTTTGTGACCTTCCCTCCCACAAAAACCACAAATTTCTTTAATTGATTTTTCTTTTTTTTTATCTTGGGTGCAGTGGGCTCCTTGTCAAGCCTGGTATAATATAGTATATTATAATCTGTTGATACATACTACATACTATTAAATGCAATCTGATTTACTATTGCTCACAATGATACGACGTATTTTTGGCTAGACTAGAAATATGTCATATTTCTATAATGTCTAAATTGAACCCAAAAGTGCCCAAGCATTGAAAAAGCCAAAGGCAACATGAACCTACATTCAGTAGCCTTTCTGCAGCAGACATCAACAGTTTAAATTCTGTTTTTACTGCTGCTATTTAAATGTACATATATGACACTAACATTAAATTCTTCTCCTCTGTCAGCTATCATTTCAGTGGGGAGAGGATGCAAAGGATGGTAAACAAAACGGGGGAGGAAAGGTGAAATGGATACTTGTTACCTACAACAAGTTGGTTGTCATTTATGAAGTTTCTAAATATTTATCTTCAATTGATGAAGAGTTAGTCATGCCCATGCTGCAAGACCTGGATCAGGAACCAAGACTTCCCTGGAACTTTGAGAATCTTCGTATCTGGGGGTTTGGTGCAACCACAGATGGAAGTGAAGATCAACCACTGGGCTTGCACCTGGATCCAGACAAGTTGTCCCCAAAACTGGGGATAGTTGGATCTGGCAGTTTGCTACGAGGCTAGTTGATTTTTATATATATAATGATCTGTATGCATTTTTACATTAAAAATATGAAAGCTTGTGCTTGTAGATAATATATAAGAAAAAATAAAAAGAATTAAAAAAAAAAAGATGGTCTCTTGTCTCTTATGCATTGATCTTCCATTAGTTTTCTCTGAAGTGTTGTCTTCCAGCTTTTAAGGCGCCAGTTTCTGAAGTCCTGATTCAGTTTTTATTAGTCTTTATCTAAGGAAAACAGTGAATTTTGCCTGAGTAAGCACTTCAGCATTTGGATCAGTTTATTTGAACATTTTTGGTTGCTGAGTCTGGAATTGAGAGCTCAGGCAGCATCTACAGTGGAGCATAGAACCAAATGTCCTTACTAACTGATCAAAAAATGCTACAGTGCCAGGGTTATTAAATTATCTCACTGAAACCTACCACCCAAACTCTGCTCTGCCAGGTAAAATCCTGGGCTAAGTGGTCTAAGTTTTATGCCAACAATTTGGACAGAGACAACTGGCATCATGCCTTGTGCAAGGCATTTGACACTGTCCTCCACAATATCAATGTCTTTAAACTGGAGAGGCATGGATTTGTGGGATGGGCCATTCAGTGGATAAGGAATTGGCTGGATGAGTTGTAGTCAGCAGCTGTATGTTCAAGTGGAAATCATTGACAAGTGTTGCTCACCAGGGGTCAGCGTTGGGACCAATGCTGTCAACATTTTTGTTGGCAACACGGGACAGTGGGATTGACTGCACCCTCAGCAAGTTTGCTGATGACACCTGTGTGGTGCAGTTGACACACTGGAGGGAAGGGATGCCATCCAGACGCACCTTGACATGCATGAGAGGTGTGCCAGTGCCAACCTCATGAAGTTCTACAAGGGCAAGTGCAAGGTCCTGCACCTGTTTTGGGGAAGTCCCAGGAACAGCTGCAGGTTGGGTGCAGAATGGATTGAGAGAAGCCTTGATGAGAAACACTTGGGGATGTTGGTTGACAAAAAGTATATAATGACCCAGCAACATGCACTCACAGTCCAGAAAGCCAACTGTGTTCTGGGCTGCATGAAAAGGAGTGTGGCCAACAGGTCAAAGGAGGTGATTTTCCCCCTCTACCTCATTCTTGTGAGACCCCACTTGCAGTACTGCATTCAGGTCTGAGGCATCTAGCACAAGAGAGATGTGGACATGCTTGAGTCCAGAGGGCCACAAAGATGCTTGGAGGGCTGGGCACCTCTCCTGTGGGGACAGGCTGAGAGACTTGGGGTTGTTCAGCCTTTAGAAGACAAGGCTTAGGGACAGCCTTCCAGCACCTAAAGGGAGTCTACAAGAAAGCTGAAGAGGGACATCTTACAAGGGCATGTAGTGACAGAACAAGGGGGAATGGCTTCAAGCTGACAGGGGAGATTTAGTTTAGACATTAGGAAGAAATTCTTTACTATGAAGGTGGTGAGGCACTGGTACATGTTGCCCAGAGAAGCTGTGGCTGCCCCATCACTGGCAGTGTTCAAGACCAGACTGGATGGGACTTTGAGCAACCTGGTCTAGTGGAAGGTGTCCCTGCCCATGGCGGGGGGTTGGAACTAGATAAGCTTTAAGGTCTCTTGCAACCCAAACCATTCTGTGATTCACTGTCTCCCAGCTATTCTTATTTTCCAAAGGTAATGTGCTGTTACTGTGAAGAGAAAGTACATGATATGTACCTTTTGTAAGGTACATTATATCAATGGTAAACAATCATACATAGTGTGGGCATTAAGCTATAGCAGTAGAAGTTTCATTGCAGAAGAGGGTAACCTCCTCTTTTTTCCTTCCAAACCTGGACCAAGTAAGTAACCCAAAACATGATCGTAAACAACTTAATGGCAATAGGGGTATAAGAATGCCACCTCCGGCAGAGCACTGCATGAAATCTGGGTGCAGGATTTATACTGTGAGGTGAAACATCCCAAAACTAGGTAAGGCATCCTTCCAGTCACTGTCTGACTCTGTAGCACTGCAAAGCATCCTTGAGTTATGCCAAACTGCACTATAACCTGCTCTAGTCATAATAGCATCTGCTGGAAAATAAGTAGCTGCAGTCATAAAGACTATATACAAACAGTGTCTGGGGTTCCTTTTATCTTTCTTTTTAATGGCTCAATGCATTTGCGTAGCTTAAGAAGTAAAGAAAAATGAGAGGGACTTTAATTAAAAGAGGCTCCTTGGCATTTTAGTGTATCTGCCTTTTTGGTCTTTGAAAAATTAAACATAAAATGAAAACAATGTCATCTTAGAAACTCTAATGTTATGCTTTATTTCCATTACAGATGCCAAGCACTAATTACTGCAGAGTTATGAAAATACAGAGCAGCAGCTTGTCGTCCTGTGCTTTGCACAGTTACTAGTAGGTGATAATGTTGGCTTGTGTGAGGCCATTTCAGTCTCATTTCTATAAACACAGTTCCACATGAGCAAAGCTATTGCTGCAGATTGTAGCAGAAAGAGACAGGCTAAATTCCTGCAGTAGGACTCCACTGACTCCAATGGGATTATGCGCAGGACGGGTCAAAACCCTCAGTCACAGCCTTGGTGGCCTGTGGAGCCAGTGACGTGGAGAACTCCACCTGTCACAGCCGGTGACATGTGGAGAAAACACTCCAACAGCCAGCCTCTCTCATCTACTTGAAGGATCTCTCCTCAATTTTTAGTTTGAAGTATACTGGTGGGAAACTGGGAGGTAAGTTTACACTACTGACTGTCATCAAATAAATAGAGAATTTGATGGGAGTTTGGTCGTCTGCCTTTTTGGGTTGGTCTCTTTCACTTTCTTTCACTTCGACTTGATTCCCCAAAGCAGCATTTGTCTTTTCCTACTGCTGTTGTTTTAAAATAAGTGGGTTTGGCTTGGTTTGGTTTGGTTTGATTTGGTTTGAAATGGCAGGCGTCAATATAGTCTGATATCCAGGGATGTTTTTTGGGCAAAGAGGCTGTACCACATCTCAGAGGTCCCTCTCAAAGTAAAGCAGTGTTTATAAATGCCTCTGGATGTAAATTCTTAACACTGAACACAGCTGCTCTGAAGAGTTGTAAATCATATTTTTTTTTTATAAGGGATCATCTCATAATTATAGTACAGACCCCTCTGTCAAGTACCAAAGTCCTAAACGAAATTGCAAAATGCTGTATCATTAGGAGCAGCTGCGTCCTACCATGGAATATTAACATGCATAATAATGAAATAATTAAAACAATTTGTAGACTGACCTCAAATTATACCTCACAGACCAAACTTACACATTTTTTAAATGTTTTATTTTATTTATGTAGTATTAGGAATTTACAGAGCCACAGTTCAAATCCAGCAAGTTCTAGTTACTAAAAACGCATCGGTAAAGTAGAAATTAATGGTTTATTATCAAACTACTTTGTCGATACACATGGTTTAACTCCATCTTGCTTCCTCTGGCCTAGTTGAAACTGTCATTGCTACAAGGAACACCAAGGAGACACAGAACTTTTGACAGGAAAAAATTCAAATAAAAGAAACAATAAATAAGCCCAAAGGGCCATAACCTAAATAAAGGTAGAATTCCCATTTTCCTGGAAGACAATTGCAAGATATCATACATTAACACTTGTACTCAGGTGATCTGATCAGAATTAGCAATTGGAGAAAGTTGACTATTCTGAGGTTTTAACTTGGGTTTGTTTCTTTTTGCAAATTTAACTAGAAAAATGAAAAATAAAAAATTGTGCAACAAACATTAGGGCTAAAATTTTTAACTAACACCAGGTTTCTGGTATCCAGCTTTTAATAAAGTTTCTGGATTTTTCCGTATTTCAGAGTTAGCTTTAAGTTACATAAAACAAACTCTCGATAACTTTACTTGGTGTTCTCCCAGATATATTATTAATGATTTATTTTGAAGAGAATTAGCTACAAATAGAGGAATATGACTGTTTTCTCAGGAATTCAAAAGCATAATTTTCCCTGAAATCTTAGCGTCTAAAACATAATGAAAGAGTATATCAAGTAATGCTACCAACAGACCGGAGCAAAAAGCTCCCAAATTCTGTGCAAGCCTTCACAGATTAGTACTACTACAATATTCTCCCCAAAACTTTCAAGAGAGTATGAGATCTCAGAATTGTCACAGTCAAAAGCATGTACCTTTAAAACTTCAACGAAGTAAGTTTTCTGATGGCTGTAAGAAGTTCATGTCATGGTGAGGGTTCATTGCTGTAGGAAGACATGATCTGGCATGCTATATCAACATTTGCAGGCAGATTTTATTTCATTCTCTTGGGGTTCAGCTGCTCATAAATTTTGCAAGTGAGAACTGCGTAACTTTTAACCAAATCTGAATTCCAAGAAAGTTGGTTGTCTACCTAGGAATCTCTAATAGTAGCCATACCTCAACTCCAGAGAGCAGCTGTAGAGCAATGAGCAAAGTCTCATAAAAATCACAGAAAACTTCAAAACCATCTCCCCCAACTGTTTATGCTTTTCAATAAATGAAAAGACTGGGTAGAAAAAGTAAATCCACTGTCTAAAGTCATCACAGTAGCATGTAAAATGCCAGCAATAGAACACATCTTTGAAGTCATTGATTTCTCCTTTCAAAAATTAAGATAATTCAAATAAAGCTTTCAGTTCTATTTGGCTTCTGCTTGACAGAAAAATAAATGAAAAATGAAAAAAAAAGACATTAAAAAGAAACGGAAGAAAAAGAGAAACATGGAAAAAGGCTAAAGGAGAACAGAGAAAGGGAAAAAGAAGATGAAAGAGGAAAAATAAAAAAAAATAAACAAAAAAGAGAGAGAAAAACAAAAAGAGAGGAAAATAAAAGGAGGAAAACCTAGCTTAAAAAAATCCAAACAAGATTCTTTTTATTCTTAGGGTTTCTCTGTGCAGAATTTTCTGTAGTTCTGCAACT
Source organism: Psittacus erithacus (assembly GCA_009867235.2). Taxonomy (NCBI): domain Eukaryota; kingdom Metazoa; phylum Chordata; class Aves; order Psittaciformes; family Psittacidae; genus Psittacus; species Psittacus erithacus. The sequence continues at coordinate 69,394 of WYDI02027525.1, read as the reverse complement.
CATTACAAAAGTCTTTGCTAAAATACTGAACATTAACATTTGGTATCCAAAAACCTTGTATCTTCTAAGTACACATTCATGTAGATGTTCAACTCAATTCAGTGCAAATCTGGGATACACGTTTATATGTATTTCAATCCAAATTATTTCAGTTTTGCATTCTGAAAGCAGGGTGTATCTCCCCTCCTTAGAATAGAATTCAATGCCAAACCAGTAAGTATTATTAACAATAATTTAAACGCATAGTTTTATTATACCAAAATATATTTCATTAAAATCCATAAACAAAAGAGTGATATGTCTGTGTGAACTGACAAGAGCGAAAGAATGTTAGATAAGTTCTACAAATACTAAATTTCTTCTAATAGACCCTTGAGTTGCCTTTTGGTTTTTTTTCCTCTGTTTTTCGGCATTTGAAATAACCACAATAATTGCAAAAAGCCTGCAGCTTCCTTTATGGTCTTTCTCTGACAGACAGTATTTCTCTGGTGTAGAGTTGAAACATTCATAGGTTATAACTCAATAGAAAACATATCAGGAATGACATCAGAAATGAGAAGAAGTTATTCTAGAAAGGGAGAAAGGTAGGGAAGAAAGAGATCTTCAGAAGTCCTAGAAAAGAAGCTAATTAAACCTCTCCAAAAGACTTTGAATAATACATAGTGATTGAGCTGTTGTCTGAAGTTTAATCTCACATTCTTTTGAAATAATTATTACTGCAGGGAGGAAAGAAGAGATGAAATGGTATTTCTTGGTAGCAGGCAATCAGGTCTTCAATTCTGGGCTAGGTTTGTCATTATTCTGAAGCAAAGAATTATTTACCAGCCTGTTTTCAGACAACTTTCCCAATAAAACCTACCACCATTCCAATTTTCACAAACTAATGTTAGTATCAAAAAAGAGCTGGAAACTGAAAGGTTATGGTGTTTAATTTGCTTTTGTAGCCCCTGAGTATTTCTTGGGATTTTACAGATGGCTGCAGACAGAAATGCAGAAGGTACTGAACATATCCGTAATATGGTTGGCCTTGCATCGTCCATGTGTTGGCCCGATGTTTTCATCACCAAATTCTGGACTGTTTTAACGTCTTTGTCCTTTTCAAAGAAAAACCTGAGAACTGACAATGCAAAATTTAGTGTTTTTGGGGTGGTGGGTTTTTTTTTTTTTTTTTTTTTTTTTTTTTTTTTTTGGGGGGGGGGTGTTCTCTTTTATTTTGCTTCTAAATTGAAACATTTAGAAAACACTTGCATAAAACAACCCCCCCACACACACTTTAATTTAGATATTACTGTGAAGAGCTCAATGAAAATACCTAAGATAGCTATTTCTCACAAATACGTTAAGAAGAAAATATCTCTGGGACAACCATTCCAATATTTTTTGTGAGCTCATACACAGTTTGGTTTACTCTGTAGTTTTGTAGTGTTAACTTCTGATCAGTAGGCCTCATTCTCAGACTTTCTTGTGGACTCCCATGAACCTTTATTAAAACATGTTGCTTGATTAAAATAGTTGCACAGAGCAATGCCGTGATCTCATAGAATGTGTGAGTAGTCTGAGGTTACTAACCACTGCTCTAGTCAATTTTCCATATACAAGGGTTAGTAAAGAGAACAATAATTATCACATCAAGGAAATACTTTTTTTACCTATTCATTTTCTGGTTTAAGAGTCTGAGGATTAAGATATTTATTATTGAGTTTGGGTTTGGGCTTTTTTGGTATACTGAAATGACTCCTTTAAGGTAAAAGAGGTTGTGAAGATTTGCTGACTGAGATTCAACTTGTTGGAAGGCTAAATAAAATACAGAGGTCAGAGCCAACATAATGCACTGACAGATCATAGTTTTCTGTCAGTGACCAGAAGGAAAAAGCTGTACCCACGTTCCCAAAGCAGTCACTATATTTCAGATGGAAACTTGCCACGTGCTTTGGGCTCCATGAGCTGTCCTTTCTGCCTGTCTCTAGCCCAGACCTCAAGTCAGAAAATAATGTCTATATTGTCCAGAGCTCATTTACATCCATTCACACCTTTAAATGTCTGTTTCCCATTTAGATGACACAGCCTTAAGGCTCTGTTCCTCTCTGCTTACTTGGGGAGCCATCGGGGAAAGTTAGTTGCTGACCTCTCCATTACCCTCCTCAGATTACATGATGTCACCTTATGTTAACACGGCTGAGGATGAGGCTGGGCACCCCACAGCTCGAGGCACTGAGGAAAGGGTGGAACAGCACCCTGAGGCTCCCTGAGCCTCCACAAAAAAAGATTTCAAACAACTACTTGCTGTACCGCAAAGTCTCTGATGCAAATGCCATCTGAGAAACAACACACCACCTCAGTGTGGTTTTCAAGACTTTTATCTGTATCATCATGGAGCTTTTATGTGGCTTGATGTTACATGTTCTTGGCCACACCACTCAGCTGACCAGCAACTCCAACTGTAGATGATGTCTCTTAATCTATCATCTGTGCTCAATTTACAGCCACAGCATGCATTTCAACTCAGAGGCTGCGCACTTTTCACACATGGTTGTTTATGGATTTCATCCAGTTGCTTCTGTGACCCAGTCTGAACTTTGGACACAAAAAGCACAAAAAGTGTGGTGTTTTCGACATGGAATTATTATGGCTATCAAATTCCAGGAAGGAAATAAGCTGCTTCTAATGACATGAACTGAATATTTACCAATGGCAGACTTTGGCAGTAGTCAGGAAAAGTTTTCAGAAATAAAAGACTGGTGAATATATCATTAAGACTGTTGAGAAGCATTTTCCTGTATTGATTTTTCTTTTCAAATACAAAAACATGCAGCAGGACAGGACTAGAATGCCTAGCAATTCACTTTTTAAACACCTGCACTAAGGTTAAGTTCAGTTTTCAGACTGCCTCAGACTTTTGATCCTGAGCAAATTAGTGAAGACCTGTTTCATAGTTTACTGAAGTTAATAAAAATCACTGTTTTCAGGAAACTTGGGATCTGAATCTTTACCCTTACACTTCTCACTTCTGTTCTCTTAGTTGCATGCAAGGGATAACAATTTATTAACCCCCAATCCCTTTTCAAATTTCTATGGTATATCATGATAAATATCTATATAACTCTTGACATACTAGGAGCCCAAACTACATCTTGATGACAGTAAGCAGTAAGATTAAAAATAAAAGTCAATCATCTTATCTAAAAGCCACAGTGAATCCATATCAGACCAGAAATCATTAAGCTTATCTAATTGACCACCTTTCTTTAAAGAATTGATGACTATTTATTAGTGGATAGGCAGTGATTTGTAAAAGCTGTCAGTACAGTTCTTGTGAAATCAGTTTCCTATCAGTCTCATGATAGTTGCATTTTCTTGAGGTCTTCTTCTAGCCTTTCATTGTCACAGGTTTTAACTCTTGTGACCACAGAAAGACAAAAAGATGACATATACATGCATAAAAACACACAATAAGGTGATTATTGAGACTACCTCAAGACTTTTATAAAGCTTATGTTCAACCGCTATATGGATATGACAATGACTGACATTTTACAGGACACAGTGGCGACTCAGTTCAAAGAGATCTTATTTCACATCCTGAAAATAAATCTGTACTTCTGTATGCCATCACTAGTTACCAAATAAAGTGATGGTATTGCATAACTTGAACACACAGACATGCAAGTACCAGCTGATAAAAGCATTTTTAACTGATTTCTTTCTTTTACATGGATAAGGTATTCTTTAATGATAGTGTAGCTTGTAGCACTGGAGAGGAGAAGGAGCACCTCTTTCTAGAATATGTTGTTTGCTCACCTTTCTCTGAGCAGGGAATAGACTAAACAACATCTATAGAGTTCCTTCCAACCTAGGTCATCTGGTAATTCTATGAATAAGTTTAAATATTTGCCTGTATAACCTCTCTCACCCAGAGATCCTGCCATGGAAGAGAGGATGATCCTCTGATCATGTAATCATAGAACACTGGGTTGAAAAGGACCTCAAGGATCATTTGATCCAACCTTTCTAGGCAAAGCATGACCTAGCCTAGATGTCCCAGCACCTTGTCAAGCTGAATCTTAAAAGTGACCAGTGTTGGGGAATCCACCACCTAGGGAGATTATTCCAATGGGAGTGACTTGTACCCGTAACTCCTTGTCTTTTCCATGTGATTCCTTGCAAAAAGAGAGTCTCCCTTTAAATACTGGAACATGGTGACAAGGTCTCCCTTAAACCTTCTTTTCTCTAGGCTGAACAAGCCCAGCTCTCTCAGCCTTCCCTCACATGGCAGATTCCCCAGTCCTCTGATCATTCTCGGGGCTCTTCTCTGGACCCTCTCCAGCCTGTCCACATCTTTTTTGTATAGCACCTTGTATTTTTTGATGACTCTAGGGATTAAAAAAGAAAATAAAAATCAATAAAAAGTTCCTATCAAAACCCAGTGTTCCCTTTCTCTGGAAGAAATTAAGTGAAAGGGTAATCGCTCTCATAGAAACAATACCCTCAGTCAGGGTGCTTATTCAAAACTAACTACTATTTTTCTCTAATTCTGTTGATTAAAAAAAATCATGAACATTGAAAGTACTACAGTTAGATACGGGGGGGGGGGGAGGAGAAGGGGGAGTTGATGGGTTTTGGATGCACTAAGTCAGCCAAAGCTTTTTGTTCGAAATCTTCTCCTAGTTGTTCCTCCCTGTTCAAACATCTGAAGACAGATCCACAACATAGTCATCTCCATTTTTCACCCTTAACCTTATAATGGTGCACTCTTTCTGCCTACTTCTATACTCAAAGTAAAGCATGAACTAAAAAATTACACACTAGGCCATTCCTTGAGACCAATCACATCCCTTTTAAAAATTCATTTATAATGCTTCTAGTAGGGATAACAATAAAAATTGTCAATACTGACTTCAAAGGCTCAAAAAAGCAAATCATGCTGAGCTACTTTTTCTCAAAGCCTGCCACCATTTTGGGTCCATTAATTTCTTTTGCACTAACTAAACTAATAACACCATTTAAGGCCTGAGTGTTTTCTTTTTCTACCCTTCTGTGTAGGCATCTTCTCCCTTCCAATTCAGTGAAAAAATTACCTCCTTGCCAAGTCAACAACCATTCTTTCCAAGATACTTACCAGAAGAGCTCAAAGTATGCTACTTAAATCAAGTTCTTTGGCATGGAGAGAATTTATTTTCCCTTCCATATATTCCATCCAGTGTTGAGCAAATAGCTAACACCAGAAAGGGTTAGAACATTTATACTTGGCACACCTCAAATTTTGGCATCTGTGCAGAAGAAGTCTAAGAGAAAATCTCCCTGTTGCTTGTTGCTTCTCTTGTCATCTGTAGAATTTTCCTGTGATGCACAAATTTGCATCACTGCATTAAGGAAGCATATTTCCTTATTATCACTCACAATATAGAGAATCTGCTCTAGAAAAGACTACAGAAAAGGACAGCTCTATAATTAGCATCTACTTATCACTATTTGTTGAAAAAAAAAGGATTGACTAAACAGAGAAAACATTTATATTCTTACTTCAAATGCCAGCTGTTTCTGGTAAACAGGAAAGCCTGTTGTCTCCAGTCACTATGTTTGCTGCTTCTCCTCTGACAATTGTTCCATGTTCATAGGAAATCAGTTAACCATCGAGCAAATATTACCTTGCATAATGCTAACATGATTTCCTACTCAAACAAAATTCTTTCGTGTTTTGGAAAAAAATAGTTGACTGGTGAGGGGGGGAGTGTAAGCCAAGTGAATTTTTAAATATAGCATAGAAACTGAGATTTGTAGTTTTCTCACTGAAATCACAGGTACCCCAGTGTTCTTCTCCTGTCCTCAGTGGACAGGAAAAGTCCTTTGCCCTAAGAAAAATCTTCTTCCAGACATTACACTGCACACAGAGAATAGAAAATACACCCAAGAGCTCTCTTTTCTCTGTTCTAATTGGCAGTGCTGGAAATCATATTGAGTTGGATCCACAGGTTCATCAGTTTAAGAAATCATAATAGCTAGAAGAGTGGTGGCTTCCTCCTGCCCTGAGAAATTACTGATGTTTCTTTTTTTCAATTTGCATATCTAAAATGACCTAGTACGTAAACTACTCCAGTAATGGTTTACAGGAACAGTTTCTCAGCAGAAGGGAATGGATCTCTTTTCAAGTTCATCTAAACCCACTAAGAAATATTAAGGAATTTACCTGGGAATGGAAAGATCAGAATTCTGCTTCGGGCTCTGCTACAAAACTTCTACCTACATTGGCATCAGGCTCTGACAGTAATGCTTATTGACCCCATCATTATTCTGGAGCCTTAATTTACTGGGAGAGTTGACTTGCTTGGTTCAAGTACACCTCAATCACATCCTCTGACATATTGTACTGTTTATTGCAAATGAAGTCTCTACATTTTGATAAAATTCAGGGAACTTCACCCTAGCAGGCTGAGACTGCAACGATTATCACACGCTGAAAAGAGACTGCTCACATAGGTCCAGATTACTGGGAAGAGGAAACAATAATAGGAGACATTATGCTGCTGCCATGCTTCAAAACCACAGAGTCAGGTCACTAGAGGTGAAGGTAAATGATAAATGTGTCTGTGTTGTAGTTACCCTGGCAGCTCTTTTTGGTACACAAGGCCTTGACAATTTTACTAGACAGTAAAAGAAAGACAAACAGCCCCCTCCTCTTACTCTTTAAGGTCAACTATTGCTTTTATAATTCCTTGAATCCCGTGTGAAATTCTCTCATGGACATTGTTCCCACCATTCCCACACATATATATATACTTCAGCTCTTTAAGACTGGTTTTTATTTTTCAAATAGGGCAAATAACATATGCCCTTATTTGACATACATATGTAAAATGTGTTTGATAACAGGTTAAAGGTATTGATCTGAGGCACTCAGGAAAGATAAGAACTAGGTCAAAGAGATTATAGCTGGAAAAGTGACAAATATTTAGAATTTCAAACTTTTATCTGTGAGAAGTCTTCTTTGCCAGATACATTTCCAGACTATTTTAATAATGCCATTAGAACAACAACAACAACAAAACAAAACAAACAAACAAAAAAGTAGAAAATTCTGAGCCTGAGATACTCACCCAAAGAATCTTTATAAACTTAGAAGGTATTTTCCAGAACTATTCTCATAGAGAATTTTACTATGGTTGCATCTTTTAAAATATAGAATAGCATGGGCAGCACTTTGATGTATGATGAAATAGATTTTACAAGAATTCCTATCATCTTGAATATTTTCTCAAGGAAGCAGCAGGAAGAATTATGGCTTGAAGAAGATGCTGACATAATCAACTTTCTCTCTCTTCTGAATTTCAAAACAACAATGAACAGACTCTCTGGGGCCAGCATTCTCCTTGGTGTTAACTCCAGTGAGGCCCAGAGTGCTGAACACAGAACTTGGCTAGAGAAATGTTACTGGTCAATGCATGTTTTGGTGGGTTGGTGCAAGTTTCAGCTTTCTACCAATGCAAGCACTGTGTACTAAGCTTTCTCACGTTTGTGTGGGAGCAAGGTGGCTAAAGAAACAGTCAATGATGTCTCTGTTCCAATGTCCCTTTGCTAAAATTTTATTTTTGTCAGAGGAGGGTTCAAAACTGTGGAAAGTAACTGTAATATAAAAAAAATTTCAAATGTTACAGCTGGAACTTGTTTCTCTCATAAGTTGACCCAAAACACTAGGTCTGAACATCCTTCAAATTTGGATCCTTTTCAGACCTAAATTCTGTAGCAAGGTCCAGGTCAAGCAATACTGATATCTGGACTCACATGCCAGCAAACATGTAAAGTAAACAGAGTTCGAAGTCTAGGTCAGAAAATTTCCACACTCCTACCTTAACCAACTCCTTCCTCCTTAGCTGTTTGAACAGCTCTGAAGATTATTTCACACTGCTGAAGTAGCACAAAATAGCTCAGAAAGATAAAACAGTCATGATGGAGGGACTAGGGTCAACAAGTCAGTTCTCACTTTAAAGAAAGGGCTTTAGAAGGAGAGTAAAGACAAACCCTGAAGAAAATAATTGGTCAAGAAAAAGCATTTTTTCTGGATTGTGGGAACAACCTAAAATGGCTTTCCCTTTGGGACCTCAGATGCAATGGCATTGCTGGCTGCCCCAGAAGACTCCCTTACTGAGTCTGGGTCATACAGCTGCCTTCTGGGAAACAACTGCTGGAACCAGAGAGGAGAATGAACCACAGGGAGGAAGAAGTTAGCTGAATAGCCTACTTGCAACCTTTGTAGGTGAAGGCAATACAGTGGAGCTCAAAAGATCATATACATTCAAATCTTGGTACCTTCAGAGAATAGGGTATCAGAGTAGATTAGAAAAACAAGTCTCCCCGTATATAATTGTTAGTAAAAAACAGATAATGGAACACTTCATGGGTAAACTGAATGCAGAGAGAATGGAGAAGGGAACAGTCAAGCATTTTTAGCAGTGCCTAGAAAGGGGAAAAGAAAACTAACACTTTTCTATATATGGTTTCAGGCCCAAAGACGCCTTTGTTTTTTGCCAAAAAAATCTTAAACAAAGTAAAACAGTCTTTCCCCCCTGAAAGACGCATAAAAAACAAAATGCAGAAAAACCCATGCACATTCCCACATGCCCTTTTGCTGACTGCTCTCTGAGCTGGTTCTCAGCAAAGGATGCATTGGAACAATCCATCTCTGGTATGCACCCAAAGAAGTCAATAAAGCAACCCAAAAGAAGAAAATTTTTCCATTTTATGTAATATGAAATACGTAAGTAGCTTACTGGAGAAAACAGAAAGAGAGGAAAGATCACTCTTCACTTCAGATGTCTCATTTACATTCCCTGAACAAATATTTGAATATTTGCCAGTGTAGCTCCTGGATATATTAATAACTTAGATTAAGTTATAAAATAAAATTGAAGGAGACAATAATATTCTGTATAATTCGTTTCTTAAATCATGTTACTTGAGAAAACAAACTTATAGATCTATCCACCAGCATTTGACTGGTTATGCGTTTTGAAGATTCAGAATATCACTTCTAAATTTCATAGGGTTTTCAAAATTTAAAGCAAAAAAATACATCCACATCTTTCTGAGACAAAGTATATTGCTGGTGGATTAAAAAGAATACACTCACTTTGAAATAGGTACAAGACATCAATTCAAAATTGTGCTGCATAGTTCATGGACCCCAAAGCACACTTTTAAGCTTTTGTTATATGGACACTTTTTCACAGTCGAACAAATGAAAAGGCAAGATTACATTACCTGACTTTGCCAGATCAGTTTACGGCTGAAAAATGGTCATGAATTTAAAATTGCCGTTTTTCTTCTGGGACCCCCCTGCCAATAGCAGTTCCCACCAGTCGGTAAGTCTGAGCAGCACTACCACCTAGTGGTATGGCGTTGTGGTCAGGGAAGTGGCCAACCGCCAAAACCCGACAAGACAAAATGCTCTTCTTGCTGTCGCTCGCAAGACTCCGGGGTGCCCAACAGACAGTTCCCTCTATTACGAATTGGTCCAAAACCCAGTGGCATCCATTTGTCAGTCTGGCCATGGACAAACTCCAGAGTGCCACACATTACAGCAGGTTTACATATCTCCTGCAAGGTATAACATAGGAGGTTATCTTCCAAGAAGGAAGTGAAGATGACATTCTTATTAGCATACAAAATGGTAGTAGATGGCATATACACAGCAGATGGTCCTGTAACAGGCTAGAAAACTTTTCAACATCTTACGTAGGGAATCACAGGCCTCTACAATCGATGTACTTAGTGCCAAAGAACACAGACTGTGTGAAAGTTAAGCAGGGGAGGAAATGGGATGAGGGAATTCCATCCTGAAAGAAAAATAAAATTGACAGGATGTGAAGAAATAGTTGACTTAAAAGTAAACTGAGTAAGGTCCTGCAAGGGTGCCTTAAAGCTAAACCCCTAAATGCTACAAAGTTAAAGCTGATGCGTTGGAGGCTTGTGTACAAAATTTGAGCCAGAAATAAGGCCTTTTGTAATCCAAAACCCCATCTAGCCAAGCGAGGAAAGTCCATGTGTGGTAGCCCAGAGGCAATGCTGAATGCAGGTACATGTCTGGGATCCACACCTTCCTTCTTCACAGCGCAAGAACAAGTAACTACCTCCAAGAGTCCTTTAACAGACATTAGCAAAGCTAATGTGAACTCTGATCCTCTTAACACCCTACCAAGAGAAATATAGCTCCAGAGCCCTCTGTTGCTCTTCATGAAACTTGCACTTCATTCTAAACAGACATACAACTTCAGCAGCAAGGACTTAGATGGGGAGTTCAGAGGCCAAGCCACACAAAAAGATTCACAGGGAATGAGCCCAAACTGCAAACAAGTCAGAGATAAAGTGTCACCCTACTGATCCACACCACAACTGAGACTGGATGCATGAGTGAGGCAACACACTGCAAGGGACTGATACCAGTGGGACATGCTTAGTAATTAATTCCATTTACCTTTTGTTGTTACTTCTACTACCTTTCCTAAAACCCAACTTGATGACTGCAAACCCTTTCCCCTGGATAGGTTTTCTTGTTTGCAAACATAGCTTCACACACACACCTGGCAGTGGAGAATTCCTGCAAGCTAGAGATCTTCAGTGAGATGACATAGTCAGTCTGAGCATGGTGGCATGCCAGGTTAGCTGATTTCAAAGGCACTGTAGACAAGTTCAACACAGTTATACAGTTGGATTTAATCACCTCATTAAAGGTTAACAATCTGCATTATAATACGTATTAATAATAAGAGTAAGGCACCCATTTTTCTAGGAATACAGCATATGTCACAGATCCAGTGACTGTATGATAAGATAGATAAGAGCCCCTATGCACATTTCAAAGGGTAATCAAGAGGATGGGGGGTCATAAGGTAATTTGTTCCACAGATGGGAACAAGCACCAATTATCTCAAGTTGCAACCAACTCCAGAAATGAGATTAAGGACAGCGTTAAAAAATAAGATGAGGTAATTCCCACTGAGCAGGAGGTCATAATCTAAACTTGTCATGGCCTCTTGCTTTTTAAAGGAAGAATATGCAAGTAGAAGATAAATCAAATCAAATCAAGATGCAAAATACATCTCTGAACAACTAAGACAGTTTAATGCTGCACTGAAAACTGAGCTGGACTTTATGTACTTAGAAGGCATCAGAAGGAGAAACATTTCCTTTGGCCACAAAGGCAAAATGCAGAAATGAAAAAAATGTCCACATCAGATTTGCTTTGCATCAGATTGACTTTGTGAGAGGAATGGGAAGGATTTAAAGGAAGCAAAAGGCCACTGTGAGTTGTCATCTGACTAGTTTCCAAATGGCAACTGAGGTCATGTCTAGTCAGTGTGTGAATAAGAGAAGCCAGTGAACAAAATTGATGAAGCTTTTGTCACTGATGCTTTACTACTTGAGGCAGCACTTACCTCATTGAGGGGGATTTGTAGAGGCTGTTCCCTCATCTGATCCCAAAAGCAGAGGGTTAGTAATTGAGGGATGTAGAAGACCAGTCAAACTGCAGCTTGCGTGTTTCTCATCAGCCTCAAAAATGGTAGTTGCCTTAAAAGGCTTTTCCTTTTCATATACACAATTCATGATGAATCTCTGCAATGTACTATATCTCACTCTTTCAACAAACATATTTTACTCCACGGTTTCTAAAGTATGAAGAGCCCAGAAAGTAGTTCTGCTAAGAAGATGATCTAATGAGGCAGTCAGCAAAGTTCTCTGGAGAACTAAGAAACAGTGACAAACACAGCGAAATGAAGGGTTGCCACACATTTACAAAATAAGAAGTCATGTTCGTCAATCTCTTGCTATCAAAACACTCTCACACATACAAATCTCTTTGCTTGCTTTTTTGAAACTGTTTCAGTGAAGCATGATAAATACTAGAGAGTAGATAACAGCAGGGACTAGGTGGTGAATTCAGGTGGTGCAAAGCACATATATAATTCACAGAGACCCAGTCGAACTATCTGATCAGAGTTTGGCTGGAGTACAGGCTGCAAATAACTACCCTGAGAGATCAGTTTCATGGATGTAGCTAGATAACTGCTGTAGTTTTGTTTCCCCCATTCTTCCTTTTTATTATTAAGGAAGGATCTGTACATCTTACCATTTTGTAGGCAGTATGGTTACAGCCTAATTTTGTATTACAAAATACAGATTTCTATTTGCTGTGCTTTGGCTGTGGCTTGCCTTCAGCTAACCAAAAAACTGCTTCAGCTTGTAGCACATATTCTGCTGTCAATGTCAGAAAAACCCCTCAGTTTAAAGTCTACTAAGAAACAGCACACTAGCACATTGAGCTGCAGCAGCTCTGGGTGTAGAAAGACACACATTAAATCATCAACACCACATTTCTCAGCACCTGGGTGCTCTTTGGAGGTTTCACCATCCAGCTTTGGATCAGACCTACGCACCTTTACCTTTCAAGCTGTGATGAATTTGCCTAAAATGTGGTCTGGCTTTTGTCCAGTAGTGATTTGCAGTTCTGCAACTTAATTGCACTTCTCCAGTATTTGAGGGCTAAATTACAAATACCTGAAGAGACAGCTATCAGTAAGTACTGGATCAAGTAAATGGATCCCAATGCACTCCCATGCAGAAGGCAGACTGTGGAGATGAAAAGTTAAGATGAAATAACTGAAGTATAGGGAAGCAAGAGAGCATTTCTGAGTAATAGTGACATAAAAATGCTTTACATGGCAGTTTTACATATATATATAATTTTTATGCATTCATATATATAAATATATACAACGATGAACTTATACACACAGACACACTTACATGGTTTCTAGAAAGACTCTTGGGAAAATTGGAAAGGCTAATCTAATTCAGGCAGATTTTTCACATAGGTCATTTTAATCAAGTTGAAGTACCATTGTGTTTGCAGTGTCTTTGGATGGTCTGGGGAAAAAGAGGAATTGCTGGGGAGTCAGGTATACTCTGGTTTGATAAGAAACCAAAGCCAAATAACCAAAACAAACACAACAAACTCCAAACAAACCAACCCAAACCCAAAACTAAACACACACTCCCAGCATTTGCAACATTTTTCACAAGCTTTCCAATGGCATGTCTATAACTGTTTCACAGAAGAGTTTCACAGCAATTTAAGCCTTTATTTATTTATTTATTTATAATCTGTGGTTGTTACGACAGATGGAAGAATCATACAGAGCTGGAAGCACATAATTGCTATACGTAGCTATGCGCAAAGCCAAACTTTGTTAATTCAGTACTAACCCTGCAGCCCAGAGGATATGGAATAACTTCTGTCCCTCTGCATTCTGACACTGAGCTGTTCTCAAGTTGCTAAAGAAACACTGAGGAAAACACAGAACCAAACGTTCTCCAGAAATTCTCTCACACCTCAACAGCTCAAGTCAAGCTAAAGTAAAATCCTCTGTGGTTTTACGCTTGTGTGGTAAGTACACCTCACACCATTCCCAGAGTGATGCTAAAGGCTCCATCTGAGCAGGGTCAGAGAGAAACAGTAGCCAGTATGCAGAAGTAGAAAAACGGCACATGGGCAGTAATCATCCTAGGCCAGAAAGAGCAGAATCCTCTACTCCCCCCCTCAAATCTGCTCCACTGTTTATGTAAGGAAGGTTAACGAATACGGGGGTGGAGACTTGGGTGAGTGCCCCATTGGAGATCCTGCCTTTGGCACCATGTGTCTTCCATGACCTTCAGAACACTTATACAAATTTTAATATGAAATAGACATTTAAAGTTATCTTTATTCCTCATGCACCTTAGACTCTGGGCTTTTCTGAACTAACATCTTTAGGAGAAAGAGATAGAAGCTATAACCCTACAGTTATTTCTTTTTAAGCACACCTGTCGTGGTTTAAGCCCTGCTCACTGCCCCCCACCCTTCCTCCCTCGGCTCCTAGAGGGATGGGGAAGAGAATCAAAAGAATACAACTCCCACAGGTTGAGATAAGAACAGTCCAGTAACTAAGGTATAACACAAATCACTGCT